>CAJPEV010001374.1:0-68047 GCA_905338385.1 Darwinula stevensoni | reverse complement strand
AAGTAGATGTTCAGAGGAGCTCTCTCCCATTTAGGGTAGAGAAGAATTTATATATGTGGAGGTGGGATTCTACTTTTCCCTAATCCCGTGCACTGCTGTAATAAAAAGCTTAACTTCAGCATTTAATGATTCCCTGAGTCATATATTATAAATATATATAATAATTTCATGCTTTCCATATATATATCCATGGATTGCATCATAAAAAGTGGAAGGATGGTAAGAAAATCTAATATTCTATCAGGAAAGGCAGTACTTAATAGTATTTGTAGGATGCAGGGAACGAGGGTTCCATCTAATGAGAAATCTTGGTACTGCAACTGCGGGATGGTCAGCTAAAGTTTCATATAGATGGTGTGGCGTTAATTTTGCATAAACTTGATATCATGTACTTCACGTCAAATGGAGTGACGTCTAGATTATGTAAAATACGAGGGCCACTCTGATAACTTATTGAGTGACCCTCGTACATGTACACTTTGGTGACGTAAATACAGGAACGTAAATTTTACGTAAACGTGATGTCATTTTCATGGCAATCGCAAGGAATTTACATTGTTTGCAAAGAATTGATTGGGATCCCAAGATTGCTTGGGAAAGTCCCAATCTATTTTATTGAAATAATCAAAATTCTCACAAAAATGCATAAGAGGCCTTCACAAATTACGTAAAGCAAGGGGGGAGGCGGACATTTGGAGGGAGACACTTTGTCTGATCCCCACTCCACCCCTTGCGTTACGTAATTTGTGAACGGTCCCTAATGTGCACTTCACATTGTCAATAATGAGCTGAAGTAAACTGATGAAAGTAAATTAAAAATAAGTTATTAACATTTTTTTTATACTGAAGTTCCACATGACCACCTTCCAAATCGATACATAACTGCAATCGATCTGTTGTTTCCCTGAAGATTCAGGATGTTCAGCATGTCAAGGGTTATGTTGTTAACAGCAGGACCCCCCTGGGGTACCTTATTTAATGCAGAATTTGCCGATTCACTTCTACAGACCCCCCCAAGGAGTTACAATTTTGGGGGGCTCATTAAAAAAATGATGCATGCAGCTTGCTTCCGGAATTTTCCAATTGGTTGTGCAGTAAAAGCTACACATTTAAACAATTTCCAGCTGGGTTTGCCAAAGAGGCATTAAAACAATATTAAACTCTCAAAAATATTCACCCGTTGCCTGATACCTCTGCTAGCATTTAATATCATGCGTTTTTAGCACTTAGAATGCCGAGTAGGCATTTCTCTGGCGTGAGTTGAGACCAGCGGTAGGACGCTTAAATTGAACCAATGATTCTTACTCAAGGGCGAACTGTGCGTTTTTTATATCAAGTACTTCTGGTACTTTCAGTATTGAATCGGCTTTGGACACATCAGAAGAGGCACTCTGCTGGAGTGATATTTGAATGATTTTCATAAATAATATTGGAGTCGCTCAAGTTTTTCTTCCTCGAATTCATCTGCATCAAAATGTATCAAGAATGGTCCATGTTCGCCTTAGCCACGGTCACCAATTCTACCCTAGAAGGCACATCTGTTAGGGAATCCTGGACTAGACGCCAGCCTCGAGTCTGACGTAGAGGGAATGTCCCTGGCACCCCATCTGAAAGTCACACACGACGGTTTCGCATACTGCACCCTGACGAACCTTTGACCTGACTCTCCTCCTCCTCCGGTGTTCCGAGAGTTCCAAAAACGGAACAATTAGATGACTGACTGGACATACGGACTCCGATGCTTGTGCCTCAGTATCTCAGTATCAGTCTTGTGTATCAGGAAAAGCCTTCGCAGGGCTATTATCGAGTGTGTTGATGGGAAATGGAGGCCTGGAGGAATCCAGGTCGAGGCTACTCACCGAGGATTATTTTTCTGTCTCCGAGTGTCCCAGCAGAGGATAACGAAGAAACTGAAAGAGGAGGAGGGGGTCATTCACCATTCTTGCGAGAATTCCTGCCTCGAGTAGAATTCGAACATGGATTGGCTAAGTAACCCAGATATCGTCATCACAACACGGAGGAATCGGCGAAGTGACGCGGTAACCTCTATAGCCGTTCGGTCGTTAAATTGTTTGATAGGTCCGTGCTTTAGAGTCTGATTGTGAGTCACCAGAACCCGAAATGTTGTCATTGCCTTCGATGACCTGCAACTTATGATGTAATTGGAATCCAACGTGGGGACGAAGGGCAGAAAGCAGGACCGTTATAAAGGATGCAGGTTGCACAAGCACCCGACAGGAAGAGATTTCGGTTCGCCAAAAAGCCCAAATGGAGGAGAAATGAATGGAAGGGAAAGGGAAATGTCCATCACGAATTCTGGGAAAAACGGAAATGACTGACTAACGTAGCAGTTGAACAGGATCTTCCGGATTTCGTGAGCGATCAGATCATGGTGTGGTGATGACACCGTTGGAAGAACAAGCCAACAATACACCAAAAGCACAATGAGACACACGAGTCTCATTTGCGCTTATCAGAATCACAGATATGGACAAGGCTCAAGAGAGATGAAACCAATGCCTGCACAACGCTGGGCTCATTGGAAATCCCAGAAAAACTGCAGAACAAAAACGTGACATTTCATACCGCGCAACTAAACTTGTGCGATTACGGTACTTCTGGTGTATTTATCTTTGTCCTTCCGTGTGTCGTCCCCACACCACGGTCTCATCAGTCATAAATCCGGAAGATCCCGCACAACTGCTACTGTAGCCAGTCATTTCCTTCGTTCTCAATCTGCGATGGACATTTCCCTTTCCCCTCCATTCGTTTCTCCTGTGGTAGCTTGAATAAGGAATGGAGATGGAGGTCGATGAGCGAGGAGTGTTAGTCCAATCGACTGGACTTTCTTCCATACGATTTTTCTTTCCCGTAACTCGGTAGAAAAGTTCCAAGGTCCCCGATGCGGATGACAGAACCCAAGGACGGGAAGCACTCAAGGAGAATGCATAGGCAGGAAAGAAAGAAAGGGAAGGAGGAGACTAGGAGAGATTCGTCCGACTAGAAGAGCAGCGGAGTTCTCTGCACTAAGGATGATGATTCCATCTCGAGTGTTGGGCGTGTGCACGGATGGGAGACGCGTTTTATCTCATCCACGAGTGGACGTAAAGGATTTTTTTTAACGCAAGCTTCATGAGTTGTCCACATCCTGAACTGAACCAGGAATTGAAGTGTGACCTAAAACGACTCATGGTTTTCTTCTGCGGAACAGTGATATCATCTCACCAGCGAAACGGGGTCACGCGGCATTGGGGCTGAGTAAAACGATGCAACACGTGGAGATATTTACAGTATTTCATTCTGCGAACTTGTTTTATGCAAAATAACAATTCAAATTTGAAGCAACAGGTTCTGAGATGAATAGCGCGATAGAGGGCATAAAGTCACGGCATGCCAATGGGGCTGCAGGGAGTCCGCGACAGGCACCCCAGCCATTCCTGGTTGGAAACTTCGTGCATTGGGCCATCCACTTTAGGGTCGGATGATGAACTTCGCCTCTGTCGATTCGCAAGGATGCCTTCACTGCTTCAATTGAATTCGTTTTAGTCTGAAACAAAGAGATAATAACAGGTTGTACGGAAAATGACGCTCTACGGCGACTTTCCTTTCGTGAAAATTAGTGAAAATCAGAATGGAATACGGTCAAATCATCATGGCCTCGGTACACTGATATCTTTGTCCTATGACTGTCTGAATGATTCTGCTTTCGAAAGAGTCGCATGGAGTGCCTCATTGAGAAACGACTGGAAATCATGGCGCAGTTTTAATAAAGGAGATCCGACGCGCAAAAATATTTTTTTTAAATCACAGTTTGGTTGCACTTTCCAAGAGCACAACCGAAAAGCTGATTGAGAAGTTCCGCGAAAATGCTAAGAATGTAAGAATGAAAAATAATGAAATGGTGATGAAAGATCGGCCTGCATTTGGTGAGAATGGCTTGGATCCCAGTCTCCATGAACTCGTGCTTTTCTTTAAGAAAAGAACCATCTGCATTTTAACAGGTTTTGCATCGAACCAGTTCCGCGGAATTTCTCACTCACTCACTCAATTATGCTCTTGGAAGATGCATATTCATAGAGATTCGTTTTGATTTTGTTGCACATCGGCAACGGATTTCGTTTAAAAAATAAGACTATAAGATTTCTCGCTCATGTTTCGATCAGGTACTCCATGCCAATCTTTCGAAAGCAATATATATATTTTTTAATCTAACACAGATATAGGACATGATTGTCGGCGTTTCAGGCTTCCTAACGAATCATTTGACCATATTCTAGAACGATTTTTGCGAATTAAAAATATTGAGGCAAGTTGCTCATTAGAGCGTACCTTTCTGTACATCCTGTAGTTGGATGAACGGTAGTGACAATAGGGCTCAGCATAAAACACGATGGTAGTCCATTCACAAAATAATACATGAATCAAGGCATGAGATATGCAAAAGTTCCACTGCACACAGGATATGATGCCAATAACAAGACAATGTTTAAAAAGGTTGCACGTTTTCAAGGTAAAGAGAAAGCCCACGGGGCAATCGTTCATTCCCATGTCTTAAAAAAAAAAATATTATCCTCTTTCAAGTCACAAATGCCTGCATTTTCCCAGAGATTTAATAAATTACGTACAAGAAAGGGAAAATAATTATTCTTAATCACAATTGTCCCCTACGCAAAGGACTTTGGAGCGAGAAAGATCGACATGTACCAGTACAGTGTGGTTGTAAACTACAACGGTTGAAGAGAACGAAGAAAATATTCGAGAAAGCGGCCTTTTTCGAAGATGAGAAGCTATTTCAAGTATTACATGTCCCCCTTTTTTAAAAGGGGGACATGTAGGGGAATGAGGGGACTCATGGAGGGGACTCATGGGAATGAGGATACTCATGGAGGGGAATCCGGAGGTGATACTAACACTTTTTCACGAGCTTATCGAGAAAAGCGGCGTTGCTGCAAGAGGCACACATGAGCAGGCAGCAGTTGAAAATGAGTTAGCGAAAATCGAGCCACCAGGAAGCAAACGAGTGGGTGGAAGTGCGTGACGTTAAGGAAGGAGTGAGGTGAAGAGAGCGTGACAAGGGTTTTGTGAATTGCAGGCAGTGTATTTCGAAGGAAAAGTGGAAGTCAATATGGGAACAAATATTTCATTTTCAAAATGAGTCCGGAACCGAGAAGGAAGGTTGGAATACTCTTCAAATCTCTCACTGGAGTTCGTTACCGGGGTAGACGGGCATCAATTAGGTTTTTTTTTCTGCATAAGTGATGACAGGGTTGTCGACTGATCGTGAGAAGGTGCTAACGTGTACATGTATGCGTAGGTGAGAGAATTGTAGACACGAGGGGAGATATTCACGTAAATGAGGAGGAGAAAGGGGCACGAATATAGATCCCCGAGGAATCCCTATGGGCGATGCGCGAGAGATGTAGAAAGGAACGTCGTCGTAAAAGGTCGCTGTCTCTTCTCGAGACGAGAGTGGAAGAAGGCCGACTTTGTGTCAGAGCAGCCATCAAAGGTACGACGTTTTAAGAGAAAGTTATCGTGGACCTTGTTAAGTCGATATTGCTTTCGATTACTTGTCAGAGAACTTAATGATAGTGGAAGAAACGGAGCGTTACGCACGGAAATTTGTATCGATTTATGGCACGTGATGGTGAGGATTTACCTAAACGGAGATGAAAACGGAGTGTGCAGCTCTAGCATTTCACTCGGTAGAACAAGCAACGAAATTCGAGGGACCACACTCGGGGAACGATTTTGAATGTCTTTGACATGCAGTGGATATAAATGGACGGGATGGTTAAGGCAAGGATGAACTTGCAAGGATTAGCAAACAAGGATTAGACACGACACACGGTTGTCCTTTCTTCTTGCGAAGGAAGGTGAGTCACAGCTGGCTCAAAATTTGCTCCTGGAAAATTTTCTCCTTTTGTGAATAATGCTTTTCTTCCCACTATGGTAAGAAGGGAACCACATGAATTTCTGAATTTCCAGACTCCCCCAGTCGTACCGATGGTATTGGCAAGACCTCAGGAACCTTAAAAATGAACCCTCATCGGCGTGCAGTAGGGGCATGCAACGGTGTTTTTCGAGATATGAAAGCGGGAGTATTGTCAGTCACCACCTTGAAATTTCAAAGGCTTCCCCATACCAGGCAACGGAAGAAGTAAAAAAATTCCTCATACAATCCATCCTGTTACGATAAAATACGGAAAGAAAAAGCTCGCCAATTACGATGTACAGTTTCATGACCCACATGGGGATTATGTGCATTTGTCTTTATTCCCGAAACGGTCCGATATGCGAAAGGTCAGCAGGACAGACATGCCACACGAAGGACAAGGTTTTTTTTATTATCCATTTATTCCAACGAGAAAATTTAAGCTTAGAAGAATTCAGTCTCGGGAAGGAGAAAGGACAGGATTTTGCTCTTCGTCCGAAGTGGAGGATGTCTGTATTCCATTCGAGTGAAAGTCATACGTCCCAGTCTGAGTTTCCGTGCCAATGTTGCTTCACCGTCGGTCTGTCTGTCGTCCTCCGTTTGTGTCTTGTTTTTCTTTCCTTCTTTCTTTCGGTCGGGTCTGCAATCGAGAATGAGGATCACGAGCAAGTCTCTTTATTTGACATGAATGAGCTGAATGGCTTCCTGTCGCATTGTCCTTCGTCTTCGTTCGTGCAATCTCTGTTTCTATAAAAGTAGTTTGAAAAAGAGAAAGCCTCCTTGGAAAGAAAAAATCTGTCGGAAACACAGCATTTCTTTTGTCTCGCCGACTTCGAGCGACGTCAAGTCTGACTCAAGTCTCGCTTTTCCTGTTACAGTCTGTCGTCGGTCTCAACTCTTCTGTAATAACGTCACGGGAATACTGGTCAGTGTCCTGTCACATGGAACATTCTAAATATAAGACGTTCGGAAACCTATCTGTCTTTCGTGCCATCTGTCACCTGTTGCAAACCCTCATTACAGGAACATGAGATAGACTATTCAGAAACAATATGAACGAAAATTCACCGTCTCCCCCGCCCCTCTTTAATTAGTCTTATTTTTCAGTCTGGATAGACAAATTAGAAGTAGACCCGCCAGGGTGCGTAACAAACAATGTCCAAATCCCATTTTTCCTTTTATCGATTTTACGCATTAGAACTCACGTCCGGTCGAAAGTCTGTAACCGTGTATGTCATGGAAGTCCATGGCATGACTAACGGCAGTCTGTCAACAAAACTTTTTGTCGATCTCGGCAGTCGTCCTGTCCTCTATCTCATCTCGTTTAGTTCATGTCATTGTCTTAGTCAGTCATTGGTTCACTCGGTCGTTAGTGGTTCATCGTGTCGTGGTTGTTCGGTCAGGTCAAGTCACTCTCACTTCTAGAGGAAGATTTTTTTCGAGTCTCCTAAAGGGATTTTTGTCATGGTCACTTTCGTGAGTCCCTGTCTCGTGAGTCTTGTCCCTGAGAGTTAGCTTCTGCAATGAATCTGAAGGAAGCTCTGACAAGTGCCAGCATCCAACGTCGGAGTCTGTCCGTCGACTGAATCGTCTCGGGGAGCGAATAAAGTCTTTTGGTAGTCCTTTGTCAGTAGGGCAGTCGGGAAATACCACCAACCATTGTTCACGTCAGTTGTCTGGTCGCGAAATACCGTCTCCCAGCACTAATGTCAGTCTTCCAATCGTGAAAAGGCGTGTCCTCTCCGTCTTCTAGTACTTGTCAGTCTTCCAGGCATCAAATACTGTCTCTCAGTATGTCTGTCAGTGTCCATTCATGAAACACCATCTTCCAGTATTTTCACTTTCCGGTCGTCTGTCACCCTCGAATGGACGTCCGCTTTGCGATGTCTAGCAGTCCGGTCCGTCGGCGAGAATACGTACGAGTTCCTCTCCATAAAGGAAGAAGTAATTGCTTCTGTCACGTCGGTTTCAAAATTGCCGAGTCAAATGTTGCCGTCAAGTCTGGTCCATATCATCGTCAAGTTTCACGCACGTCGTCGCAACGTGATCCTCGAATTTTCCATCGTGTCCAGTCGAGTACGTTGTCGTGTCCTTGCTTAATTTTTTCCCCCCGTCCAGTCCTCCATCGTCCACGAGTGGATTTCTATGTCGCACGTCAATGCCGATGATGAGATGAGTCGTTTCTCCTGTCCGTCCCCTGGTGGTATTGTCTTTGTCCCTGTGCCGGCTGTCGTCAGGTCCAAGCAAAGCAAGAACTCGGCTGAGGAAAATGAAAATAAGTCGTCAAATAAGGAAATGAATGAGTCATGAGTCGCTTAGAAAGCGTCGAATTTGAGAGTTTGGCATGAATGCCGTCAACATGTTTGTGTCTTTTGTCCCAAAATGTCTCGTGTCCTGTTCGTCTAGATCTCATGTCAACAGGTGGAACTGTCTGAGAAAACAAAAAAATTTTCGTTTCAAGGACAACGTCGAGTCACAATGGACGAGTGTCAGTTGGAGTTGACGTGAACGTGAGCAGGTCCCTACCGTCAGTGAAAAGTTGTGTAAAAAAAAGTCCATAAAAAGTGCATTACAAAAAAATAGATTCGTGTCCCTTCAAGCCTTTCGTGCGTCTGGTAGAGTCGTTTCAGTGAGTGTTAGTCAGGTGGAAATGGATCCGTGTCCTTGGGGTTTTAGTCCTGTCACCGTTTCGAGTGGTCCGACCTGCGTTGGAAAAAGAAGTCTAGGTCGTCTAGTCAGTTCAGAACTCGTATAGCTCTGACAAAAGTGAAGATTCCTTGATCTTCGTCCTTCAAAGTCAGTCCTTGAATCGTATATTTTCTCCCATTATATTTATTTTGCGTCCTGCATTTCATTCGTAAGTCATATGTTCGTCCCACAGGTCGCAAGATCCTTTTTTTTGCAACAAGTCACCGTCAAGCTCGCAGTCATATATGACTGCACGTGCTTTTGTTCCACACTTCAGTCATAAGTCAAAGGAGCTCGAGTATAAGCCCTGCTACTCAGTCTTGGGAAGTCACAAAGGTGATCGTTTCACGGGGTCAAACTGTCGACCTTTTCACACCCAATTTCGTCCGAATGGTTCCCGAGTCATCTAATCGTTTCGTAATGTCAGGGTCATTCGGTCAGGTCAAGTCAGTCCAACTGTTCTTTGCAGCAAGCCTCACCGAGGAATTCGTCTCGGGTCGTTCCAGAGGGGGGAGAGAAAAAAAAGTACGTAAAAGTCGATCCCATGTTCCCAGATGACGATGCAACGATAGATTGATTAATGCCAAATGCTCTATGGTCCAAAACCGTTCATCGATTATCGTCTATCTTTATGTCTGTCTGTCAGTGATTGAGGGAATTCTTAGAGTCTGTCCAGGAATCGTCCATTGTCGTGAAAGCAGGAGTGCGTGAGAGGTCGTGAGAAGCTACTTTTTCCTGACAATTAAGCGAAACGAACAAGCAATTTTCATCAGTGCGTCTTTGGGAGTCCGGAAACGCCTGCGTACAACATGTCAAGTCGATTTAGCCGTCAATGGAGAAAGTCCAGCATAGTCCGATGGCAAGGGGTCACGTCCCAGTAAAAAAAAATATATATATATATTCATCCTTTCATAAGTTCAAAGGAAAGGTCCCGTCACAGTGACCTGCATACGCGGCCCACAATGTGTCTATAATATGAGGGGCAGATGAGGCATAACCGAAAAGGCCAGCTGACAAAAGGACGAGGAGGGTCACTGTCCCCTTTACATAATTTTCAAGTCCTTTTTTTGGTCTGTCCATCATTTGTCAAGTTCCCTACGTGGTGTCTCCAGTCTAAGAAAGGTCGTCAAAAAAAAAAAGAAAAAATCATGGTGTTCTTTATTGTTATTGTCGGTCTTTGTCAGTCGAATGAGGGTCAGATATGACATTCTCGTCTCAGTCCTGTCCTGTCTGTGTGAAAATTTCCTTCCGTCTTTTGCAAGTTGAGGCTAAGTATGAGTCGCAACTGCCTCAGATGCAACGAAGCCTGAAAAAAAGGAATCATTCCGTACAAGTCAATGTCACCAAAAACAGGGGGCCAAAACATCGAATAGAGTATATCCTCACGTGCTTCCATCCACTTGAAGTTCTTTCTCCATCAAACATTTATTTGAAGCGATTCTCGGTGAATGGAGACATGAGAGACTGAAGAACACCCAGTGTCTCATCCCGGGGAGGAATCCATCTGTGAAACAAGAAATAAGAATGGAGACTGGAGACTTTGCTCACCTCCTACTATTAGACTCAGAAAGAAAATCTCCTGCATTAGAGAGACTATCACGAACCTTCAAAATGATTTTTATACTCGGCCTGACTTATCATCTTCTGTCCGAGAATCAGAGAAAAAGAAGTATCTCGTTTCACCGTGACGTGGATCTTGATATCTGACAACTCCATTTACGATTTTTCATCAATACGTTAGATTTAATTCATTGAAGTCAGGTCGGGAGCCGATTGCCAGGAGTGACTCGACATTCTCTTCCTGTTCCCAGGAGAACAACTTCCTGGACTTTTGAATATGATGGCCTAACGGGGAAAGGTTCCAAACCAACGAACTCGAAAGGTACTCGAAGCTCGTGTCGACGATTTGGATCCCACTTAGAGAGCGTCTCACGCTGCTGCGGTCAATTTTCTCTGGTCAAGCAGCAGGAGAGTCGTTGAACCCAACACCACTTCGCTCGGTGGAAAGGCTGATGGTTCCCATGTGAAGACGGGAGAGTGTGAGAGGATCATTCCCAGAGACGGTCGTCAGGCATTAAGTACTTTTATTTTGATAAATTATTGCACGTGTTGGTAGATCAATGAATGTTAATAGGCGAGTCTACGAGAAAACTTGAAAATTTGAGGTATCCGCTGAAAATGATTAGGGGTCTATTCACGTAATTATTTTGCTAGCTGAAAGTTTGAATTCGAAACATCCCCACTTACGCCTGAGCGAACACTCGAGAGACCCGCTCGTCTTTCACCAGCGGCAACGCGATGCAAAACAAAAAGGGACACATGCATGAAGGGGCTGTGGTACGATGATGCGATGAGAATGGGCGACAGAGTTGAATCAAAAGAAAGGGAACGCGTGGAATTCCAGTGAAGATGAACAAAAGCCATTGAAAAGGGTTTCTCCAAAGCCTTGAATGGCAACGAGAGAGAAAGTTCTTATCGACGATCGGTGTACGGATTCTAACGTCGTGCTTTTCGGATCGCTGAACTGCGTCGTGTGAACACTAGATTCTACCTGACAAAGACGGATTAGATGATTCCTCATTCTTCGACCTTGGAATCACCCTTACCGACAGGTTCAGTGCCATCATTGACTATCCGCTTTGAAAGAAGAAGGATTTATGATTAGTCATTCATGAGTGCCGCAGGTTTGTTGTTGGAAACAAAAAACAAAACAGGTTTTCCTGTGCTAAGGATTCTGACGGTAGAAAAAATACATATAATTATATGTAAGGCGTATTCTAGGATGCCCATTGTGTCCGCACCTCAAACAAACAATTTACAAAAATGCCGCAGGCAACGATTGTTCTTTAAAAAAAAAAAAAGGATGATGACCCCACCGAATTCCATTGTTTTCAATGCTTTCCTAAAGGTAAAAAAAGAAAGACGTTACAGAGTTTCAGTTGCATTGATTCAATGCAGACTGGAATGGGGGGGAAGAGGAGTGGGGGGTTTAAGTTTTCCTGGGATCTGTCATGGGTTATTCTGTTACGGAGAAGCAGAAAGAATGATGATATACCAAGCAATGCAATCCTTCGGAACTCCAGGGAAATAATAAAATTATATCCCTAATTCAGTCTAGAGTGAAAAAAAATAAATACTGTATTTACAGCTCCATATTTCCTCACGATTTTCAGGGCAATCCCTCATGTGCAAATGATTGCAGCCTCATAAATTGAGCCAAAACAGCTGAGGGAAATTATGAAAGGGAAAAGGTAAAAGAAAGAAAAAACTGGCGTGACTTGAGGAGTTGATCTACGACGGGATATATTCTGCGGTGGGGAGGAAGTGGACCGTTGTTGTCACGATGGCAAACGTGGGAAAGGATTCCCCCGATCCAGGGAAACCGCAGTTCTTTGAACTCCTCACCATCTCATTTTTAAGATTTCCCCCCCAACAACTCTGAGATTTTTTCATGGCACTCACCCGAAAGGTGGGAACGCGGAGGAGGAGAATGAACCGAAGGTCTCGTCCGTCTCGTTCCATGGCCTTTTTGAAAGGAAGCCAATGCGGGGGGATACCGTCAGGGACCCTCTACGGCACCCTATGGAGAGAACACGAATATGCCTTGTCTGAATGCAACTGCACCCTCCTTTGGACCAGGGCCAAATGTGGCAATGAAACGGTCATATCCGGGGTCGTCTGACCTGAATCGAGTCATGGAAATTAAAAAATGTCACCATTAAAGAGAATGAATGTACTGTAATGCAAGAGTATAGGATGCATTTTTTGCACTTCATCATTTAATGCCTTCATCCGCAAAGTACACGATTGTAACATATCCTGCACAACTTGTCAAACAGGACATGTCTGCTTTGATGGGAAATAATTTTTTTGCCACAATATTTATTGCCGCGACGAGTACACATTTCCGACAAGTTTTAGCTCCATGCATCATCGTCGTTAGACAGTGACGTGCACGTACAAAAGGATCCCATGGAAGAGATGAGTGAAGGAATGAGAGCGTGAGAACTTCCTTTCTCGGGGTCCTATATGGCAGATACCCGAGATGGAATCCGTATAGTTCTCTGAAGAAAGGAGGTCACACGCGAAAAAGTACTCATATGTTCGGGGGCCGCGTACCGTCCCGATTCGTCTGGCAACCATAGTCCTCATCCTCAATTTTTTTTTTAATCTCTTTTTGCACTGAAGAGGCGGAACCTGGAAAGATCGCAAGGGTGAATGATGATGCGAGGAAGATTACGCTCATTGGTGAAAGTGGAGCAAAAAAAACGGAGATCTAAACAGAAGACTGCACGAAAGCTTCTGCGTCACTCATGGTGGCCATATTCTCTGCAGAAATAAGTGCCTTTTTCACGGCGGCTTGCCAGCGAAAGCTGGGAATAGTACTTTCTCAATTTTCCCTCGTTTCGTATTTGATCACAATAATTATTGCCTTCCGCAAAGCATGAAATAGGGCACATTTCACTCTTGTTGGAATAACCTAAGGGGAACAGGCCAAGCCCAGTCTACTTTTCAGCCTCATCGCAAGTTTCTCCCGGAAGGATTAGCTTCAAAACGATGCGAACGAGTTACCTTCTGAAGGTGAAGTGTCGCAGTGAAGACACTATTTTTTGTGAGCCTCGTATATTTTTCAATGCGATTTGGTTCAGCGAATAAGAAACCGATTCGATCTTGGAAACGGTCTAAAAATGTATGACTGTCGAAAGAACCCCCATCTCGATGGGTGGTCACTAGATACGTCTTCCTTGCAACACGTTTAGAAAAGGCGAAAATGGCATAGATGGGTGGAGACACATCAGTGGTTGTGATGCAATATTGGATGAGTTTCTTTTTGTATTGGGAGCATTCTTAAAAAGTGGAATCTTTAATGGTAGCCTCGTCACACAAACATCGGGTCTATTTTGAATCCTCAAGTAGGTCAGCGCTTGAAAATGATGAAGATAAGCGAAACTTCGAGAAGACGCTAATCGTGCCTTGGGAGGGGACTCAACAAGAGGCTTCACTTCAACCTCCGGCTATTTTTCCTTATAGCTACCTCCTCCCCCCTCCTCCCCACAAAAAAAAAACCAAAAAAGGCGGTATAAGAAATGGAAACGTCAAAGCCGCCCTCGTTCTCTATCCTGGGGCTAAGGACCTTTTCCCAGATTCCCCCCACGTTCATTTTCGTGACTTCGCGTTTCCATGGGGCAGTGAATGCAGAACGTAATAAGCAGGGGGATACACAGCAGGACAATGCAATGGGATTCGTCATGAGGACACATTCGAGGGGATTCAAGGGAGCCTTGCGCAACGGTGAGAATGTTGCTTCTCGGAACTGCCCAAACACAGTGGAGCATTGTGGAGGAAAATTCAAATCACGGTTGGGTTACACAGTCTGTTTGCCCCGGATAATGAACTCCGTTTCCCAACACGATAAAAACACGAGTCCCTCTCGGGATCCACAGGAAACAAGTGCCGTTTTAAAAGGCAGCAAGAGGATTCAAATTCCTAAGTCTGTGCCAGAATGTCAAAGTATAATTTATACCGCTTTTGTCCCGAAACGCGATGATCGAGAATTTGGATTCCGACGACGCTCTTGGAACAGGCTATCGCATAGATTCGAGAATTTTCAATCCAGTGATATTCGTGTCACGCACTCGAGGGTGACTGACTTCACATACGACAGTACTAAAGCGCATACGTGAAATAATGTGGGACGTGAACCATCTGTCCTCTTCTCATAATAGTGGTTGCAAATTTTTTTTTGTTGCAATTGCGGGATGACCTAGAATGGATAGAATGCGTAGTCGTGCGAGGTTGAACGCCCGAAGACTCGAAACTGGCTGTGGCCGCACCTCATCTCATCTCATCAGATAAATCCAGAATTTTTTTTTTCCCCAAGGAAGGAGAGGGTTCATCGTACTCCACTGCCCCCAACATCCTCGAGAATTTAGCATGGGGATGGATCTCCCGCCTCCATGTCATGCCCACAGAATTCCCTCATCCCACTTTCCCTCAAAGTTCGAGAACCTCGGTTGAACTTGCCATTTTATTCTATTCACTTTACTCCCCTGGTGTTAATTGCTCCTTTTCCGTTGGGTACAACGGTTCTTACGGCCAGTGAGGAGTGTCCGACATATATTTCTTCTTTCCGGGAATTACCTCTCTCCTTTTCGTTTTATCAAATTATTTTATTTATTGTGTCTACATGGACTTTGTTGTATGCTTCTCGGCAACACGGGATTTTACTTTTCTTCTTTCGTTCACCGAATCATCCATGCATTCCCATCTTCTTTCGCTATTATTTTCTTTTGGAGTCCCGGGGTCATCGGCCCCGAGGGAGAGGTGGAGCAACAAAAGAGACACGAGAAAGTAAGCAAGACTCCGAATCCTCGCAACGTTCGCATGGTTCAACCGAGAGCTCGAATTAAAAACCCTTTTCTCTCCGGATCAGGGTCAGAAAAAAAGAAGCCGCGGTGAAATGGCAATCTCAGGCACCGATGCGAGGGAGGAGAAGAATAATAGGACCGGAGAATTTTCGAAAGTGCAACGAAACGAGTTCTCCCTCCCATGTAGGTCACCTTCTCTTGCACGACCCTCAACGTTGTGATTCCTTGGGATCTGGAACATGTGATCGGTGGTGTGTCTTCTTTTTCTTTTTCTCTGGCCGCCTTTTACTGTCTGCCAACAAAAAGTCGTTCGCATCGTCGATCGTGCACCTGTACCGTAGAACAGGAATCCAACAATGTCATACGACAGAGGGTTATAAACCGAGAACGACTATTGCTTTCTCTTCGACCTTAATGATGCCATTGAGACTTGAACTTCACTCTTGGAAGATTCCACGATCTCTCAAGTTCGGCTTCCCAAGATTTCTTTTTTTTTTTCCTCGAACGCCAATTTTTTCATAACTCTGAAGTGAAATGCATCCAGATGCAATTACGGTCGGGACCAGCTGTCGGATTCTGGTTGAGTGAATGATGACCGAAGCAGCAGGAGGATGAGAGGATTTACGGGCCAAGATCAGACACGGTAGGAACAAAAAAAATAAAGAAGGAAAAATCGGCGCTTATAGGAAAAGGGAAGCGGACCATGACCGAGTCAACGAACGTGCATGACACCGCCTGCTTCCCTCTCTACCGAACTGAACACCGGACTTGTCCACTAAGGGAAAAAAATCCCCTCGATCCGTCATGCCAGTGACCATAATTCAACTTTGAAGTTTCTCGCATGCCAGATGGCGGACATCTTTGTTCTTCCATTCCAGAGCCCCAGGTGACGCCTTCATCTTCGAGAACACAGGTGACAACGTGCCCGTTGGAACTTCCACGTGTGCCTCAAATACTGTTATTACTTCTCGCGATATATCAATGAGAATCCCCCCATGATCTTGCACGTCCAAGGTGGTTTTAAGTCGAGGTTTTCGCCCCGAAATGCTACAAGGCGAACGTGGGTCTCGCGAAACCGACCAACTGTTCAATCTCTGCCTGATTTGGTTAAAAGGTGCAAACGGTCAGTCCAGACAGGGTTCAATGTCCCGTTAATGAAACACCATTAACCCCTTTCCCCTTATAAAACCTTACTCTGTAATTAATCACTGAGGGAGAAAAGTAGGTCGTTTTTGTTGCTATATAGGAGATCGCGGCCCTTCTCTCCGGTCGCGCCTTGCTTCAGGGCTCGTGCATAAAAGATGACTCGAATCTCCTCCAGCCGCGGTTCTCCCGCATCAAACCATAAAAGGAAGGCCATCAAGACAGAATGGACGAGGGAACAAGGCTTTATTCTCCTGTATCCTCCTTCAGCCGCTCTTTTGTATGAACGTCCGAATAGATATTCATTCGCAAGATGTGAAGCACTCGGCCTTTTCGAGACGATGCGCGATACCAGTAGCATTTCTAAGGAATCACCCTTCTCCTTTTCGTCGCGAACGTCTTGCTCGGGTGAACCTTTCATCGCGGACGAGCCCTGTCGCGGGAGGATGCTCATTCCCAATCGCTCTTTTTCATTCAACGAACTCGCGCTTTCCCATCCTAATCTCTTTTCCCTTGCAAGGAGATTTCGTTCGAAAGTCACACTTTCTCCTTTCCCATTCTCGTGCCAATCAAGTGACAGAGTTCGTCAGTAACTGGGGCTGCTGCGATACTTTCCTTTGGGGCTTTCCGCGCCAGGAAGTTTTCTTATATAGACCAAGAGCAATGCAAATAAAAGTGTTCAAAATAAACTATTAAAGATCCAGAGGTTTAATAATACTCTCATGGAAATCCAAACTGAGACAGTTTCCTTTCCAAGTCGACTCGCATGGGAAAGTTGCAGAGGAAGCATTTAGGCGTAAAGGCGGTCTTGAGGCAGGATGCCGGTAAGTAGATGGAAAAGAATATAGCTCTAACGGTAGATTAGACGTCTATATCAGACGCGAAACAATTTACAATTCTCCCCAGATCGTGTTGCTAGGTTCATCTGATGGCGGAGATGTTTACACGGGAGATAGAGGAGGTCACGGATGAGAAGGTCAAAAGTCAGCGTGTGGGAGACCGTTAGGCAGCCCTTAAGGCCATCGCCCCGTACCTACAAAGGGAGACCCGGATTATTTGCCCCACAATAGAAATTCTCTCCTGACCTCTCCTCTCGAGGGAGGGAAAAAGAAACGCGGCGAATGGAGGGAGTGGGACCTCGAGACGGGAATAATAGAAGACTGTCGACGCATTTTTTTTTTTCCAGCTACAAATAAATGACTTCCTCGCCTACCTTCCTTTCATCCCCCCAATGCGGCATCAACATGCAACAGGGATCCCCTCCTCATAAATAACGAAAACAAATTGCTCTGGTATGAGGAAGAAGAGTCTCATTGGACCTACAGCAATACCCGAGGGGAAACAAGTCCTCCCCTCTACATGACAGGGTGTCCATGATGCGCCCACTAGAAAAATAATTGCCTATGCCTTATACGTTGGAATCTCATTGGCGCTCCCCATCAACGCCTACATGGTACGAGGGAGTTTAGTTGCGGGGGCAAGAGGCCCTCTGAACTTCATGGTATTAACTTGGCTCCACTTTGAAAAAAAAAAAAGAACCGGGCTTGTTGTGGTCCTATAGGATCTCATTGCGATATAATGCCTTGGGCGCACTTCAACATCTAGTATAGCATGTTCGAATGACGATTCCAGTGCATTTTTCTGAAATAAGTCAGAAGACCTTCCGCCGAGGAGAAGCATATTCAATACCTGGAGGGGTTTAATCCGGTGGGCGCCGACGATGGTCTAAGGGGGTCGATGACTCCATCCATCTTCCCTGGATGGAAATTTGTGGAATGGGATGGGATGATGACCCACTCCTGCCTCCTGTCTCACTCCCATGCCACGTTAAACACGAGGGACCTGGGTTGGGGAAAAACAACATTCCCTCTGACTCTTCCCATTCTTTTCGGCTCTTTTTCCTTTCAACTTTTATATTCGCGTTTAACGGGATTCCCCGGATCATACGATGTATTTCTCCCTCTGCCACAATTCTTAGAATTGAATTTCCTGTTTCTCGCCATCCTGCGTAGTCAGGTATATCGCATTTATGTGCATGGAGTTTATATACGTTTGTATACCAGCTTACGAGGCCGACCAATACAGTTTCACCTTGACCCGTAAAAGCTTTAACAGAACGTTGCATTTCCTTGAAGCGGATTCTCAGGCGGATGCGGGAATACCCACATTGATCATCATTCAGTTCGCGGAAGGCAGTTAGTAAGAATCGAAGCAGGATTGTCAGACGAAGTGCCAGGCGATTTCAATGTGCAATTTAGGACCTATACAAAAAATACCGGCCGACCAAGGTGCTACTTCGCTTCGCTTGAAGTCTGCGAGAAAAAGTTTTGTCACGATTCCCTGCTCTGTGGAATTAAAAACAATGAGGGAACGTCACGAAAACGTGAGGAGAGGGATAGATTTTCTTCTCGCGTGATTGAAACGCCTAAATGACCATGTAATCGAATCTAGGCTGGTAATTACAGGCGTCAAAATCTGCGGTTTCTTCCTCTCCTCCCCGCTATCTAGAGGAACTGTATTATTAATCTGTTGCTTAGCCTAGACGTTCCGAGAATCTCGGGCTTTACGGTCTTCGGGAATCAGCAGCATAGCCGGTTTGGGTAATTAAACAGGAAAGGCGTGGCGAATCTGATGAGGAGTATATCAGACAGATTGATCTCAGCGCGCATTCCAGGACTGGAGTGGAACGATCGGCCTCAAAACCGGGAACCATTTTTTTGTTTTTTATATTTTTTATTATCAAGTACGAACCTCATATATCATTGCCTTGCTCTACTTCCTGTACGATAACCGTGCTCTTCCTCCCGGTTCTCTTTTTATTTGCCGGCATCATTCTGGATAACGATGGTACACTCATTGTGACCTCAGAGATATGATTCAGCAAAGCTGCATCTGCCAATATGGTGTTGGGAAAAAAATGACCGACATAGAATCGTCCGGTTAAATGTACAGTTGACCGCGGTGTAATCGCCACCGGGGATGAGTAAACCCCATTTTTCGCGTCAACTGGGCCACATAACGGCTTCTAATTGCACTGCACACACTCAACTCCACGGGCCCACTCCATTCTCACCGGCCCTCGAGTGGAGCAAGGAGAGGGAAATAAATGCCTGGTCGCATAACACTGAATCCTAACGGTAAAACTCCCCAGTAGATTTCTATGAATAGCATCTTTCAAGGTCTTGAAAATCACCAGACTATGACGTTCTTGATTATTCCTTCTGGGCTGAAGCGACTCCGGCTTTCTTGGCCTTCAGCCCAGGAAACAGCCAAGACTCCAGTGAAGTTATTATCGGCAAGATTTTATCGGCACCTTTCCGGATTTAGGTGCGGTGCAATTAACCCCACTCGCTATCTAAAGTAACCAGACGGGATTGGCCAGAGAAAAAAAAGTATACAAGAGCGATGCGAGGCAAGTTGATGGATGACACACAGAGTGCGTCTCGCATGTGCTTCGCATCTCAATTTTGCCCTGCCTTTTCGTTACGAGACGGCAACAATTTCTGAGAAGGCTTCCAGGCTTTCATTTTCCTCATTAAATCCTCTCGGCCTTTCATGGCATTCCTTTGTCTATGACGTATAGAAGCTGATAGTTACAGCCGTCCGAGCACGTTCCTCTTGCGAAAACCGGAGGTGTAATACCGGTTACTGAGTTTCCTGCCATTGTGAAATTCATTTCTCGTCGGACAATGCCCGTTTTTTAAACGTTACGTAAGACCAAGATAATTATTATTTGATGTTTGTTGGATCCTGTGAATTTCATTACCAAAGTTTGAGGCCATGTGTGGACCTAGACTCCATGTGGAGAATAAAAGCGAAAACATTTTTCTTTCTCTTTCTTTTTTGCCTCGATGCTATTAATTCCATTTCTTCTCTCTATACTCGGAATGAGCGACACAAATATTGCAAGGCAACATTACATTCAACATATGAGGTATTAGTACGTCAATCCTGATTTTGACTCACACTTTACCTGAAACGCGTGTTTTGAATTCCTTTCATGTTCCCCTGGGAATGATATACCCTGATTTTTTTGTGTTATTCGCATGGATAATTCGAGTAAGCAGGTTACCAGAAGCATCAGACGGTGAGCTAAGTTTTCGTGGCATCTCTTCCCAGCTTTATCTGAAATTTCAGCGTTCCTGGCATACTACCTAAAATTCAAGCAAATAGTCTGTTGCCTACACGGGAACGGCTAGAGGATTTCCAGGCATTTTGTTTGAACTTATTTCTTTCACCGTGTTCGTGATATGGCAGGTAGTGAATATAAATTCATCTCATGAAAGCAATCGGAAATATTATAAGGGGGAGATCGTAGCAAATGTGTGGATGCAAAGTCAAAAACCAAACACATCAGTGAATAGGAAGTATGAGACTAACTTACCGTCAGGGCTGCACCTCTAATGGGCATCGAAGGCTGGATACTACCAAACGTACAAACCAAGCCAGCACCGGGCAAGGGACTGAAGAAGGCGAGATACCCTTAGGGTCATATGAATCAAAACGTCTGCTGGAGCAGACGACGCTGGGTAGGCGTGACCAATGGAGAGGTAGGGAGCAGACGACAGAGGGCGAGCGCCAGCCAATAAAAAAGTTTCTCTCCTCAAGTTCAAGTCCAGGGACAGGCGAGTGAAAGCCTAGCTTCGGAGGTCGGACACTGTCCTCCATTCTCTGACACGATTTCGCGAGAGAAAGGGAACTTGGACAAGAAAATGGCTGGCGTCGTGTCCTTCCCTTTCGAAGGCCATTCAACTTGTCAGCTTAAATTTACGCCTGCACGACATTCTTTCGAGTGACGTGGGACCAAACCAACTCCTTTCGAATTATTTCACTATTTCGAATTCTGGACGTCCACGAGCACCATCATTGAGAAGAATGTCGGATCTACAGGAACGTACCATACACATTACCGTTTCCGTTTTAAAAGTGAAATGAGATATCTCCAATCACGACTAGCCTATTCTATAGTGCAAGGGAAAAATGAGGACAATGGGGACCCTCGGAATGTCAATGGGCTTACAAATGACGCAACGCACGAGATCCGGAGCGATTTCAAATTATTCTCAGTGCTATCTTAATATAATTAAGTCCATACTGTCACCCGGCTCATGATTATATCATAATTGAGTACAGATGATACGAATGCAGGCAGGAAAACCAAAGCCCAGTCCGCTCTATACGAACCTGGGTAAGCTCCTTTCCAGATCTAAATCTCGTGATTTTGTTACAGCGGATCCGGTTTAAACGGGGTTCAAGCAACTCGGGTACAATGTTTGTGTTGACTCACATATCATCTTTACCAAGCATCGATACGTAGTTCGCAAGCGCCAGCTAGCGAAATCTCCCTCTTAACCCTCGCTTCCTCTCAGCTCTAAAATGACATATTCTCTCTGTTTTTTTTTTTTTTTTACCTCGGGGGGATTTCTTGGTACTCTTTTGAATCATAAGAAAACTAGATGAAGTACCCGGCGTTGCCCGAGGAAATTCAATATTTCAATATTTAATGCATGACAAATTGGGGAACGTTAGCCTTATGGTTTCCTATAAGTTTCCTATATATCTTGGGTGTCGCTAAATCCACTCGGACCCCTTTCCCTTATTTAACTTTTTTTTTAACGCTTTGAATAATTTATAACTTATTTTGGAGTTTAAAAATTGATTGGTAAAATGTGTTTATCATTTTGAAGCATATTTTCGATGAAAACATGATCAAAAGAATATTACTTACTACCTACTGTAGTGATCCAGCGATGGGATTACCCCGGGGTACTGTAATGGAATAGAACCCAGGCCTCCTGATCGCCGGTCAGGCGTGCTACCACTGCACCACTGAATCCAGGAGTCAGTCATTCCTCTCAATGCCATCCCAGGCACTACTTTACGCCGGAAAAGTACTCCGGGAGTGAAAATTTTGGATGGAAACATAGCCCTCGACCTTCCGCTGAACGAAAGAGGAGGCCATGCGAAGTCTTGGTTGCACTGGCTCCTGCAGGGTCCGAATGCATAAAGGAATTGACAGACTGACAAACTTTCTTCTTTATATATAGAGAGATAGAGATAGATTACACATGGTGAGTTCTTTTAAAACCTTCATATGAAACTTTTTTAAGGAGTGGGGTCAGAAGAAGAGAGGATTAACCAAGAAATTTCAGACGGATTGCGATCATCAGATGATTATACGGTGATTTTCGAAGGATTGCATTCCCCTTAACCCCTTCTGATTGGCGCCACGTCATCCAACGTTAGTGACATCTGCTATCTCAAAATAACTGCCTCCGGCTAAAGCGATAACTGAACAGGGAATTAAGTACTTTCCGCCGTAGGGGGGATGCAATCAATCGAAAATTATTATACGATTATCTCAAGCATTGTTGGCCTCGCCAAGGGACGGACGCTTCCTGCAGGTGTCGCGTCGATCTTTCTAACAGATATGACACCTTTTCTTGGGGACAAATCAGTGTTACATAAAAGTTCTAAGCCCGAGGCATCTCCATTAGCAATACACCCTCTTTGAGAGAATTTGCGACTGTAAGTGCCTCGGGCAGGGTTATTTTTGCAATCGGATATCATGTCTAAATTCCTCCAATATTCTTTTTTTTTTAATTGGGCAATGGTATGGGCTATGACGCAATGAATAGGGGGGCTGATGGCCGGATAAATCTCGTTCAGGAGATAGGAGGATATCAGATTACTTTTTTCTTACGCTTATTAAATTAGATAGTCTCTCTTGGCGTTTCTCGGATCCAACTTTTTCGCAATTCACAAACCCGAGAACTCTTTCGAGATGCAGCCGTGGGGGCTCATCGAGCTCAAAGTCCCCACGACCTTGCAGCTTAGCAACGAAAACTTTTTTTTGTAGTTTTTCTGCCTGTTCTGCTCTCGGCCTTAGATAATTGCTCATGTTCCATCTTACCGCTGGCGATGAGGAAATGCACAGAGGCATGCCGGTTTCTTGAAGCGGGAGGAGCAAAAAACGCTTAACGTTTTCAGCCTCCCTTTCCCTTTAGGATTAGGGAGGATTAGCGAAGATTCCTTTCCCTCAAGTCGCTTAGCCCCCCTCCCCCCTAATTGACGACAAAGGAGGGAGATGTTTAAGCGAGCTGAAGAGGAATTTTTTTTTTCTGGATCTCCGGGTTTAAGAGTTTCGGAAGGGCAAAACTAACTTCATGTTACCCCATTCGAAGATGGGTGGGCGGTCCCCCCCCCCTGCTGTTGGCGCGCCCATGGAATTGTCATTTGAAATTCAGAGACTGCAAAAAGTCGCAATGAGTCGCATTTCACACCCGTCTTTGATATCCGCAAACCAGCATGGTCCAACACAGAGGACCGACCGGTACGCTCTAGAATACATGCAGCGTGATGGAACCAATGCAATCGGCGCCTCCGTAACTTCATTCAGATGATCGAACGGGGAAGATTAGTCGAGCCGTGCGCATCGATCGATGCGGAAGTTCACGACGTCGACTACGTTCATTTCGGCAGCGGTTCTTAAAGTCCGCTTTTTTGACGCGCGATGACGACGCACTACATCCGAAATGCGAATGAAATCCATCGGTTCCCGTGCGAGAGGGATGAAAGAAGTCTGAGATCATCAATCATTCGTCGTATTCACCTCCTATTTAACTGAAAGTGACCAGAAGGCTCGAACAGAAGGGCAAGTGGATGTAATTCATTTCTCGGGAGCAACAGGGAGGGGAGGGGGGGGAGGGGGATAAAACTGCAGTTATGAGAGACAGACTCTTCCCATTTCCCAAAGTATGTTCGCCAGTGGATGCCATGAGGGTCATTCTTCCAGTCCAGACCAAGGATCCACTCGTCCATCGGAGTCAACTTTTCATTTCTTTTCTTCCGGTTTCCGCATCTCCACTTACCCCATTGTGTTTTTATTTCTTTCCCCCGTCCGTCGGTCTAGAACGACCCCTGTCCGATTCATCTTCGATCTGACGCCGACCGACGACCCACGAGAGTCGACACGCACGACACATCGGAGTGTCGAGATCCTGGGAATCTCGACGCCTCGATTCGGATTGGCGATCGCTCCAACAGCCGGTCGCATCGTGCTCGTTCGCGAGTGGTTTGTCACGAACGAGTCGTAAACGTGGCACTCGTTTGTGACTGACAACTCACGAACGGCTGATGGGCGTGGGATTAGCATCCGGAAGAGCACTTCAACCGTGACGTAATATCTCGGTGCGTTCACCGGCGCAAACATGCGAACGGGCAAGCTAGCCAGGCTCTCGACGCGTTCGGCTAAGAAAAATCCGAACGGGTTCAAAAGATAGGGGGGCCAGGACGAATTTGTGCAGGCGAGTTCCACGCGTTCGATGAATTGCCATATTATTCGAAGGATTCTTGGTAGAATTTTCATTCATTTTCAGGTAGAATAAAAAGCAATTTATGTAATTTATATTGCGACAGGCAGTAGCTCGAAACCTCAACTGGATGGATAGGATGCAACCTTTCCTCGAATGGATCTTCCCAGAAAAAAAAAGCAAATGAAAGGGGTCTGGTGTTTCTTAAACTGACAGATACAAATGAAGCCGAGACAGCGAAGGCCGAAAGGAGATAAAGGCGGAACAAACAGAAGGTCAAGAAAGGGGGAAAAAAAGAAGCTTTTCTCTCCTCTTGGACCAAAAAATGTTGACCCTTCACGTTTCGTTGCTGCATCGGTACTACTTAAGACGTACTCGTGCAATTGGAAGACAAATATTTTTTTTTTACGGCTCGGGGCTAAAAACTCCAGTTGCGCCCGTATTTTCTTCCACGCTGCGATAAACATCGTTCGACTAGTGGAGGGCTGGGCGTTCATCCAAACGGAAGGAGGTCGGGAAGGAGGGAGAGAAGGAGGGAGAGAAGGGGGGAGAGAGGGAGGGAGAGAAGGAGGGAGAGAAGGGGGTCGAGAGGGAGGAGGTCGCGTCGCATTGCTATTGTCGAATTCAATCCGAATTTGATTTATGGCTGATGCTATCTTAGCTTTTAAAGAACGCTGCCTTGAAAAAAAAAAGAAATATGAAGGTTGCGTATCTTCGCATGTCAACATAATAACGCTCGCGAAAATGACTTTCTACCTTGCGCAATGAAGTATAATTTCGGGGAAAATATTTGACGCATTTCCTTGAAATAAAGTGCGCTAGATGAGGAAAGAGAGGAATTACTGATATTTCAAATCGCGTCAGTGAACGAAGGGTCCATGGCTCGATCAGTCGTACTTGGGCTAATTAGGGGTTGCCATTTTTTTTATGGAGAAAAGTGGACTACTTGGGGGGCCTTGCCGTGCGAATCCACTTCCACCGCGCTGGCAGCATTCACACGTCTTGCGTACAGGAAGCAGCGGTAGAAGCAGATAAACATCAGCTCTCACGGTGGTTACTTTATCGACGATTGCACGAAGGGATGCATGTCGGAGGCCGATTCGCATGGCCGTGCGGCTCCGCGTTATCGCATCGCCGTTTCCGGGCCCGGGACGAAGTTCCTTTCTATTTTCTTCCCGCCTGTCGCAGCTTGGAGCGAAGATGAACGCGTCGAACAAGAAAATAATCGCAGACTTGGTTCCGTTCGGCCACCGAGTCGTTCTATGAGATTCTGATCAGATTGAAGGAAAAAGGGGTCAGAATTCGTCGCATTGTCATAGCTGTTGGCAACTCGCATCCCGAAAACTCCTTGAATGCACGCTGTGTCACTATTACTGATTTTTTATATGTAAACTTAATTGAGGCATTTTGAACCTGCAACGGAAAAAAGGATACATAAGTTATATAGTCCTTTTTTAAATATTAATTTCGCCTGCTTAATGCATTTCATTATTCAACACTATATTGTATGGTAATCCTGTAACTTCATTATGAAATCTGGAACCATTTTTGCCCACCCAGTATAATTCCTTTTAAATAAAGCTTTCTAGAACACTGCTGATAGCTCTAACCACCACAAGCTGAAGATTTATCCAAAAATTTCTGGTTGGATCCAGATTTTTATAGCAAATTCTCTAGGAATCGTTCGATCACGTACTGACACGTTCCTGTGCGTATGTTTGGATCTCATTCCAGTTTTAAATTGAAATGTGACGTACCAAATTGAGGGAAATTTTTAATTTTTCTGGAAATTCGAAGTCAAAGGTCAGACCTCCATAGCTCTGCTTTCGTTTAAAATTCATGTGGCACTAGAAGAGCTTAAAACAATGCCAAGTTAATATTTTCAAGGCAATTTGAACAAATATTAAACAAGCACTCGAGTGGCAACAACTGGACAGATATCGGTATAATTTGGAAATACTCAAATCACTGTACTTCAAAGCAAATTTGACCGAGAAAGCCGAAATTAGGTGGGGGTTAGTTTTGTCAATGGATCATACCGGTCGTACCATATTTAA
This sequence comes from Darwinula stevensoni, assembly GCA_905338385.1. Classification (NCBI taxonomy): domain Eukaryota; kingdom Metazoa; phylum Arthropoda; class Ostracoda; order Podocopida; family Darwinulidae; genus Darwinula; species Darwinula stevensoni. The sequence goes on along the minus strand of CAJPEV010001374.1, from coordinate 41,544 downwards.
AAACTTGGGGCAGGTCAATTTTCGTTTTCTTCATTGACATGGAATAACCCCGCCATTTTTCCAGTATACTTGATGAATATTGGTCTCTTGAAACGATTCTTCACTCACGTTAAACTAGCTGCTGAACGGGTTGTATTTCCGGATGCGATAGAAAAATATTTGAAAGTAGACTCTGGTACCAATAACATATATTTTCCGCATATTGAACTCCCTTTAGTGATTGCACAGGGCAAGGGCGGAGAGAGGTGCTAATTACGAGGTGTGATCAAAAAGTTCGGTGAATGATGGAATAAATAAATTTTTATTAAACAATAGACGCTTACGTGATTAACCCCCTTGAAAGTACTCCCCTCCTGTTCATACACATTTGTTCCACCGCTCGTGCCACTGGTTCAAACATTTCTGAAACTCCTCTTTTGAAATCGCCTTCGAAGTCGTGTTGGATTTGATGGCTTCGACGGTGCCAAATCGCTTTCCTTTCATGGTTCGTTTCACTTTGGGGAACAGCCAGAAGTCACGCGGTGAGAAGTCGAGCGAATACGCCGGTTGCGGTACGACGGGGATGTTTTTACCCGCCAAAAATTGCCGGATGACGTGTGGCAGGGCGCGTTGTCGTGATGGAGCAGTCATCCGTTCTGCCACTTTTCTGGTCGTTTCCGTCTGACTGCCTCCCTCAAACGTTTCAAAACTTCTTGGTAAAAGGACGAATTAACGGTAGTACCTCGGGGAACAAATTCTGAGTGAGCTATTCCTTCGATGTCGAAGAACGTAATGAGCATGACCTTCACGCGCGATCTCGATTTTTCGATCTTGGCGACTCGGGTGTCTTCCACTGGGAGCTCTGTGCTTTCGTCTCCGGGTCGTAACCATAAACCCACGTCTCGTCACCTGTTACCACTTTCGATAAGAATGTTTGATCCGAAACGGCTCGGTCCCGCAACTCTTTTGAAAGGAGAACTCGATTTTCTTTTTGCTCGTCTGTGAGGATACGCGGAACGAACTTTGCGCTGACGCGTTTCATGTTCAAATGGTCGGTGAAGATAGACTGAACTAAACCAAATGAAAGACCGGTCTCTTCAGCTAGTTCTCGAATGGTTAAACGTCGGTTTGATCGGATGAGTACGGAATTGGGCGATGTTTCCATCGTTTCGCGATGTTGATGGCGACCGCTTCTTTCTTCGTTTTCCAGCGACTCATTTCCTTGTCGAAACCTTTCAAACCACTTGAAAACAGTCTTTTTTGTTACAGCATCATCCCCCTAGACTGTCATTAGCATTTCGTGTGTTTCTGTAGCTGTCTTGCCAAGCTTAAAACAAAATTTTATGTTTGCACGCTGCTCGAAATGCGACATTTTCGAAGAACGCGACAAACACGTGCTAACACAAATGAAGCTCACGGCGCACTGGAGTGCGATAACCAGTCAAGACTCAACATGCCCATGAGGGAGGGTTGCCGTAATAAGCCCCGCCCACTGACATTCCTCCACCACCACGCGTTCGTTAGTTAGTGAGATCATTCACCGAACTTTTTGATCACACCTCGTATATGCACTAAACTACGAGACGAGGCATTTTACTTTGCCTTTTAATCCACACGCACAATTCAGTAGGGATTCATCGAGTTCAAGCGTGAATAATATTAACTTAACTTTTGTGAAGTTCACATGACTTACAAGTGTTGCACGACGAACAGAACCTTCTTAGAGACGTTACAATGCACGGCTACAGAAATACAAATCGCAGGATTATACGCGTTCGGCCCAGATTTCTCATAGGCACTTTGACTTCCACTGTCCACCACTGATCAGTTGCCTACATTTTTCCGTTTGCAGTAGGTTTATTTGATTATTTCTTGTAAAGACGCACCGTTGAGTACACAAGGCAACGGACGCTTTCTCGAGTATGGTTAGTCGTGTGGAAAGGGGTTGCCGAGCATGACGAACCAAGAGCTCCTAAGAGACCTTCAGGTAGCAAACTACGAAAGGTAGGAGTGACTTTTGAGGTGTACTCTAACAGCATCTGCCACACTTGGCGTGAATCACTCCCACGCTGGACTAATACTTCCCAGAAAATAGGTGGGTCACCACTCACCAGTTGACGTAGTAGAGCTCGCCAACGTCCGGATCTTCGGGGCTCCCGGTTTTCGATCGCAACTCGTGAACTCAGTTGCTGAACCCGGTCAAAATTAATTAATGACCATATTAATTTCGGAAACCATACGACTCAAGTACAAGTTCATAAACGTCAACAAATTTCACAAATAATATTTTCCAGTAATTTTATTTCCAAGGGAAGACATTTTTTATTCTTCAAAATAAGGTCCGTGAAAGGATCAATATTTAAAATTTTCCGTTACAATACTTCGTAAGATACAACATTCCCAACTAGGAAAAATAGGAACTGGTGAACATGCTGGTCCTTCACACGGTCTATGAGAACAAAAAAGGCATTTCATCAATCACAACAAGCCTCAAAGATCGTTAGTTCTGGGACTGACTGGGATCGAAGGGTTGGAAGGCATCCCGGAATTTCTTGGTCAAGGAATCCTCTACTTCCCGCGGGATTTCACAGGCTCGCCAATCCACTCTGTCTTCCAGGTCCAACACATCCTTGTGGGCCAACACTTCCCGACCAAATTGAAGAGGGAACCGAGACTGGATTTTATAGTAAAGCCTCTTCCCTCCCGGGAGTTCCATGTAGAAATATGGCACCCCCTGTGGGGCAATCTGCTTCAGACTTGCAAATTCAGGCAATTGGACCAATTCCATCTCATACCGAGTGCTTATATCTTGAACTGCTGATTCCAACTTGGCTTCCTTGGACTTGGGGATGGGCACCACCTGGAGATTCAAGTGGGAGGTGCGGTAGTTGCGTTCAAAAATCACAATGGATTTTCCTTGCTTGGAGAAGAATTGCTGGAGGGCCACCTTGAACATTTCCACTTCTCTCTGAGTCTCGGGGCAGAGTGCAGAAAGAGACTGTTCGTGATCGATGGGTATGAGGAGGATGTGATCCTCCAGGAGGCCTCCCTTGGCCAGGGTCATGTACACGCTTTCACCTATGCTCACGATGAGACTCTTGTCCACCTCGGCGTTGGAGAGACAGAACCAACATGGACCCTTTTGGTAGGACTGGGGAGGGCCCCTTTTGCCTCCGTGTCCTTCATGCGCGAAATCACGACCTCGTTTTCCCCCTCTGCCACGTCCCCGAGGGGAACTCATGTCATAAAAGAACTGCTGACGGGCCTCTTCCTTCACTGACTCCTTCACGGGAGCGGGGAGACTCTTGTAAGGTGATTCTGTGACATCGGGGGGCTGTCGGCGCAACTCCTTCAGATCCAAATGGCACATAGGAGTCAAGTTCAGAGCATAGAGCCAGCGGTCTTTGTTCCGGTTCCCAACAGCGGCCAGGCCAATGAATCGGGTCACGGGCCGGTCTTGCTCCTGCAGAACTATGTGATTCCGATATGGCAGCCGTTCGTAAAACACATTATTGAGAGCAGCAAAGTGGTAGCGTGGCTTCAGAGCGACTGCAAGGTGCGACACCAGACCGGACGAATGCTCGTAATTGACATCAGCTGCATATCTGGTCACATCCCTTGGCCAGGGTGAAGTCAAAAGGATGTCAACACCAGCACTGACGCTCAGTTGACATTCCACTTCAAAGCGTTTCAGGTCTCCGTAAGTGAAGGTGCAAGGAGAGGATGTCGTCGCTTCAATGCCGCTCAGATATGCAATTTTGAGTCCGGTTGGTGTGGTCAGAATACCAGACTTACCCAAGTAGGTCAGGTTTGACCCCATTTCATAACCTTCGATGTCCTTGAAAAGATGGGTGACCTCAGCACTGTTTGGACCAAGGATGTATGTGGGCACAGGAATATCTACTTTCACGTCTTGTTCCTTTGTGGCTGATGCAAAGAAGTTCCCAACGCAAAGCAGCAAGTCAAATGGTCCACTCTTGGAATTCACAGACATGACTCGTTTTAAGAATGTTTCAAATTGCCCTTGCACATCTCCACAGAGAAGGATCTTCATGTTCTTCGTTTTTGCTGGCACCTGTGATCTCACAGGTGCCATAGAAAAGGCATAGATCCATTTTTCAGCTTGAGGAGAACCTACAAGAGGAAGACTGATATGGCGCAGCGCTCCAAGCAAAGATTCCTCAAAGGATTCCTTAGAAGATGAAAAATGATACTTGGCTGAAAGTTTCTGAGCTAGACCCAAGTCAGTCTCACGTGATATGAACATATCACACTGGGAGATATCATCACCAAGGGCCACATCAGTTTGATAGGCGACTAGAATGCCAGCAGGGGTCTTGATGACACCACTGTCAGCAAGAAAGGTGACGTTGTCTGTGTCCTTTGAGGGATCTCCACCCAATATCATGAGGGGCATCAATAGTTTAGTCTCACCACTCAGGATCCTCTGTAACACTGGATCATGTTCATACCATCCAAGGCACACAAGAAATTCAAAGGGTCCAGATTTTTTCACTACTGACTGCACTTTCTTCACAAGAGCTTCTCCTTTCCCCTCATCCACTTGCCCACATACTAGAACTTTGGCCATGGTTTTGGAATCTGTCTGAAAGGACTGAGTGCTGGCTATGTTAATACAGTACTCTCAAGTGAATAGTACAAGTAGTATAAGTAGAACAATCACCTTACAAGTACTATTGCACTTATTCATAAATGTCAATTTTCTGACATTGACAACTTTCCTCTGACCACATCACAGAGAATTTAGTCTCTGTCAACTGCAGCATGCAGAGTGGGTCATGTACCACTCTCCACAAAAAATAATTTTTGGCTCTATGAAATGAAGCAGATGAAATCTGACCAAATAAAAATCAAGCCTGCCCTGTATTTCAGAATCATGCAGTGAAAAGGAGAAAAATAAAAATTAAGAGAAACAAAAAGGGATGGAAATCACTATTGCATGCGTCCACGTCCCCGTCCCCTTCCCCTGCTTTTCTCCCCACTGCTGGAAGGCCCAGCCTTCAGTTCTCCGGTCTCAGACTTCTTTCCTCCTCCTCTTCCTTTTACCTGAGACTCAGGCTTCTTACCTCCACCTCTTCCTCCTTTCACCTGAGAATTAGTTCATGTCATGTTAGTGCATGAAAGACATGGTACTGTCATCTGTGAGGCCTTAGAGAGTCATGGAGACACAAGATCAACCTTGATAGTAGGTGGAAGATCTTCATCTTCTTCATCTTCCTCCTCCTCTAAAGCTTCATCCTCCTCCATCCCATCTTCAGAACTGAATTCTGGTACTCTTTTTGTCTTCTTCTTCCCCTCCATTGCAAAGGGATTCAGTCTTCCTGACTTGTTATATGCACGAGTGAAACTTGCCTTCACCTGCACAAAGAAGGAAATTACGAACAACAGGATACCATCCTCTGAAAATACATATTGATTGGATGCAGATACATGATTTCTGAATGACCTTAGAGTCAACTTTCGAGAAGGGATCAGGGTTATGGGACCCAGGCCATGTTGTGATTTCTGCAAGGGACTCAAGATCCTCACGCAACAAAGAATATTCCTCAAGGAAATTCAGGGTTTCTTGAATTCCCTCCTGTCCATGGTTAACCAGAGGCTCTGCTATTGCTTCCTTCAGCTTCTCTGCATAGTCAAGGTTTACTGCCTGCCTTCCACCTGATATCCTAGGGAATGGGTGGATAGAGAAAGAAAATTATGATTTTTAACTCTAACCAAACATCAAGGTCAAGAAGGAAAGCAGACCTGAGTCTCATGTGAGCATGGAGCTCCTGAATGAGACGACTCATCTTCCCACGTCGAGAATTCTTCCCGAACCAAGCCGGGAAATTTATTTGTGCCCTGAAGTGTCCCTCCATCAGCTCTCCAGGAAGTACACTTGCATATATAGCCTGAAAAGAAGTGCAAAACAAACTTAACTTTTGTTAATCTGGGGATTGGATGATTTTGTCTGAATTAATTACCATCCAAGTCAGTGATCAGACATCCATTTGAAAGAAGAAAAATGCACAAGTTTAAATGTAATGATGCATTTCTCATACAGTGAACACATCAATTCAATAGGTGGGAGGGACAGTACAACATGATTTTGATAAGCCTACCACATGGCAGGGAGAAGAAAAAAAGGCACTGAGGAGTGAATGAATGGGCTCATAGGATGGGTGACAGAATATTCAAAGACAAATAATCCCAGGTGTGGAATATTTGTCTTTTGAACCCTGACAAATTACCTCACTGACAAAAAAAATCCCTTAAAAATATTGCTTCAAAGCATCTGATCAACTTAAAAAGAACATGACACTTCATTCCAGAACAGTTTTACTCAAATGGTGATGCACTTTTCCTCAAATGTACATTATTTCTCTGTCAGGCCACAATCAGAAGTGATGAAAAATTGTGCCCCTTAGGAAAATCAAAAAGAGAATGCCAATGTCAAAAGAGTGAAGAATTAATATCTTGAGATCAATAAAGAGATTTGTAAAAGTTTGCCAAAGTTGAGTGTGATGCCTCATAGGAAATTTTCTGTCAGTCAATTGTGGTACCCCCAGCCAGAACAACTTTCTACGCCAACTTCAGTTTCATTATGAGAACTTTGGCTGGGTCAGGAGCATGACAATGCTCACCAATCTTAAAATTTGGCCATTGGTCAATTTTGCATGGATTTTGTATGCAATTGCATCACACTGCCAAGTTGCTTCTCCTGATGAATTTATTCTGTAGAAGAAGAATATGTAGGAGTCCACTATCAATTTATCTCTTCCCTTCTGAAATGGAAAAAACTCCATTTCATAAAGCACAGCCTTGGGCACACACTGACAGAAAAAGTGACTGCTTCAAGAGTGATTGAATTGCATCAGACAGATGAGAAACCAACTGGTCGAGAAGGGCATTTTATTGGTGGAATGAACTGTCTAGGGGAATATTAGCATGGAAAATTCTGTGAGTGGGAAGGAATGTCTGGTACTTAAGAGTTGGGAATTTTTTGCCGTTGGATTACTTAGTCAATTTACCAGGGCTTGTCCAACTCTCACAAAACAATTTTTACTGAAAAAAATGAAAGTGGTTCAGTTGATAAGGACATGAATAGATGAAAAGCAGAAGGAAGAGAGCACCATTCATCAATGAAGTGAGAGAAACAACAACCTCCATTAAAATTTTGGATGCACTGACTCACATAGCAAAAGGATTTTCCCATCCCACTCCCATATTTTTTAAAATCCCATTTCTGGAAGAGACAAAAAGCCTTTCTCATTCTCCCCCAACCCCAAAGGTGAAGAAGGCACAAGTTTCTCGGTCTATGCAAGATCATTGGATTGGCAAGGTGGGTATTATCTAGAATGGCAATAAGGCTTATCTTTTCCTCCTGTAGTGGAAAAAGGAAGGGGGGGGGGGGGGGAAGGGGAGAGAAGGAGACTGTCCCACCTCTATGAGAATTCTGGATTACTCAAACTTAGATTAAATAATAAATTTAAAGTTTATGCTTTCAAAGTTTGATCTAAATTAATAGACAAAAAAAGATAACTCATTGTATTTACATGCAAGAAGACCATACACTTCTTTATACATGCTATTTACATTTGAGTTCAGTCAAGTTTCAGGCCAATGGTAATGGTAGTAATGGTACCTGAGCTGGTAGAAGAGACCAGGCATTTTGTGAACGAATGGTCTTCTTGACAAGATCAGAGAGGCATAGAGAATCTGCAGTTTCACTCACAAGGCCCAGTGCCTTCTTCACATTGCCTCTGATGAGAGATGACAAAACAATCAAGAGAGAAACAAAAAATCTTAACATCATCAAACTAAAAAAGCAAGACAGATGACAAGTCTTATGCTCATCAGTTAAGATTGTCTGGGAGAACCTTTCTTCCCCCACAGGCTTTCTAATTTATTTGCCTGGAGTGGGCATTTGCAATTTACTAATAAGAAAACACAAACAGCAAAGAGGACATCAAAGCAAGCTGAGGCTGTGATCACAGTTCATCTAATATAATAATGAGCAACTTTACACTGCATGAAATGTGGAGCACTGAGAATTATAGGATTGAAACTAATGAAAATACATTCTGCCCTGCAAACCGATTTCCAGGATTGGGTAAGATACTTTTCAAAAGGATTTAAGGAAAGCACAAAATAAAACAGGAAATTTTCATATTCATAAGATACAGAGCTATGAATTTCTCTTGTGAAATATTCTAATATTGAGAAAGAATATGATTCAGATATTTTTGACAGGCAACTTTACAAGATGGCACATGTATGCATGATGAGTCAGCTAGACAGGATATCTTGCTCTCACATGCTGGTCACTGACTGTATGGCAGGCATTAGGAATATGGATTTCCAAATTCATTCACAAGGACAATATATAACAGTGCAATAACAGGAAATTAGACATACTGCACAAATGCATATTTAAGTGCAAATGTCACAGATACTATTAAAAGAATTTATTGAGATGAAAAATTATAAATATAAATTAACAGAATATTTTGGGTCAGCCTGTGGCCACATAAGCATGGACTGAAAATCCCTAGAAACTGGCCTAACCTCTGCTATGACTTACTCTCACTTTTAAATACAGGAATCGGGATAAAACTTGGGTCAAAATGTCCCAGTGCTTGAACATCTAAATCTTGCAATATCATCTATGTCAATGGATTGCTTATGCAGACATGCCATTCCACAGGATGGATACTTTTCAACTTGAATTAGCAAGTTGGAAGGTGATAAAGTGGTAGAGAAAAGAGTGGACCTCACTTGGCTGCAATGGGATTGACATTGAGGTAGTTTTCATGAACAAAGAGAGGTCCAAGACTGTAATCCTGGAAGAAAAGGGCAGCCTTATCATTTATGCTCTTGTCCTTGTGTTCTTCTGGGCTGAATACAGACTTCACCACATCCCATGGACCCTGGTAGGATAAAAATAACCCATCGATGGTATCAATCATAGCATGGCTGCTATTCCCCAACAAGAAAAATATACTGTATCTAGGGAACTCACAAACTTAAGGTCCTTCTTGGATTTATTGGCTTCAGCCTTGACATCCTCCAGAAACAAGCTCTTCTTTTCCCCTGCAGACCATAAACTGAGGTGATGCAGAATCTGCCTTAGGTCCTGATTGGTCCCCAGGATGATTTCATCAAGGGCCTGAGGCTTCACTTGTAGCCCCTCCTTGAAACAAATACTCATCATGGCTCCTCGGATCTGCTCCACTCGGGGCTTTGAGAATCGCAGATCATAACAGTGGTTGGCCAGGCTCCTGATCTTGGGATGATTGCGATCATTGGCTAAGCAGATGATTGGGACACGTGAGGTCTTGATGAGGGAGATAAGTTCAGCAATACCCCCTCGATCTTCATTACCAGCCATCCCATCCACTTCATCCATTATGAGAACATGGCTTTCAGTCATGCCACTCCCTGAAAAATGTTCAAGGCTTTCATAGAATCATATAACTTACAAAAAATGCAAGTGTTTGTCCTAATACATCAGCAACTACCTTATTCTTGTCTTGGGAAATATACAGAATGTCAAAAAACATTAGACTCCTTCACCTACATAAAAATGTATTGTGCCAAAATCCAAAGTTTCAAGAAATTGTGTGACTGATTTTAGTGTGAAAATCAGCTGGAATTCTAGATGAGTAGGAAAGAAACAGTTCTTTGAACAATGAATGGTCACTGGAATGTTCACTTTTTTCCAAATGTTCCAATATGACCAAGACTCCATGGTGTTTCCACGATTCCTCAAGCAAGTGGGCCTGGAATCACTATTTGATGATTGATCCTACATGCTCACAAGTATTCAAGTCTGGAGAATTAGCTGGTCATTGACTGTTGTCAAAGAAATCTATGGGAACCAACACACTGCCAAGCACATGGGAACAGGAGGCCATACCATGGAGAAGTGCAACATCAGAAGGAACAAGGACTGAGGCCCTAAAGAAGGGGATCATATATGCTTTGCAAGAATATTCATGTTATAATTTTTCTCAGCTTTCTCTATCACCTGTCAGGCAACAGGTGATGAGGCAAAGAAACATGCCAATGCACTGGGGTTTGCCTGAAATTTCATGAAGCCGCTCATCTAATAGATGAGAGGCTTCATGAATTGATGTCATCAATGGAATTTGCCCATATTCTACCATTTTAGGAATTCTGATTTTTGAGCATGCTATACTGAATTTTCACAATATACCTAGAATACAAGAGATTGCAGAATGATAAGAGCATTCATATAGTGCAATCAGATTTTGTTTGCTTAACACTGTTTGCAAGTAAAGGGAGGGTCTAAGGTTTTTGACAAGTATTTGTCATCCTCCTGTCAATATCATGTCACAGTTTCAATACAGGAGACATGAAGTAAGATTTAAAGTTTACTCAAGTCAAGCCACAAACCTTTAGAGGAGATGCTCATATTTTGAAGTCCCTCAAGAAGGTTATCATGAAGGAGACGCTTGCTTCGAGTGTCTGATGCATTCAGCTCCACTGCATGGAAGCCCAGCTCCTTGCAAGCCAACAAGGCTACTGTTGTCTTTCCCACACCAGGTGGACCAGAAAGAAGAGCTGCCTTGTGGTATGCACCATCATCTCCTCGTGCCCATGGACCTGCATCACAAAAACTCCCACTCCTCTATTGTCCCATCTTGTCAAAATAATGAAGTCTAGTTCAAATAATATCACTTTCAGAGATGGATAATGAGGGGGAGAGAGAGAGAGGAAGAAAATAGTGGTAAAGAAAAGGGAATCATTGCACCTCCTTTTATGCTATGCTTTTGCAAGCAATGTGTTATTAAATGCTCCTAACAGCAGCAATAGGTAACAAGCTAACCACTTACCAACTAACACAAACAGGCAGTGCTAAATTATCTCTTATCGTTTTTAGGGGGCCCCTGAGAAGCATCACATGGCTTCCAAAGAGGCATATTTGAATTAGTTTGTAATTTCATGTTACTTCTCAAATTTCAGACAACTATTGGCACTGGCACTGGCACCAGTTGATGGTTAAGAGATGAAAATCGGTCATTGGCTCACCAGCCAATGGGGGTCATCAGTACAGCCCTAGTAAGAAGTGAATAATTTATTACCATAAGACAATAGGATAATGAGATACTACTTACTTGGTCGTGACAGCTGATGCCTTCGTTTCTGATTAGCATTCCATTTTGACAGCCAATTAAGGAGTTTTTTGGCATGGCTTTTGTCACCCTGCTGGCCAATTACCTGCTTCAATGCACTTGGCTTATATTTGTCAACCCACATTTCTGTTTCACCAGAAATATCTGAATCTGCTGCTTTGGATATTGATGGCTCCTCTTTGGGTGTCTTGGGGCTTTCTTTCATCTGTGGTGCCTCAATTTTGGCCCTTTTAACTGGAGGCACTTCAGTCTTACTTTCTAATTTGTGCTTTTCATGTGTTTTTTTTGCATATTGTTTCTTATCAACATTCTGGGTACTGGTATCCTTATTCTTCCCTGGATGGGTCCGAATGAGCTCAAGTAATCCATCTTCATCAAGCACCTTTGTGCCAAGCTTCTCAGCCTGTATGGAAACCATAACCCAGTAATAAGAAGAAATCCTAGCAAAGAGCAAGTGTAATAATATTATCAGGAATAACATCACAGGCAAATTGGTACTGCCTGATTCTACACAGATGACAAGCATTAGCCCAGACCATGAAGCAAAGAAAACCCTTCTTTGAGGATTTTAAATATTTCTTCATACTATGGTCTTCTGATTAGTAACAAATGCATAGTTTGTTCAAAGCTTGCATGAATGACTGACAGATTGATAGATAAAAGGCTAAAGGGCTCCTCATTGCTGCATAGCACTCCACCTATGCTTTCAAAGCAGATGAAACAGAGAAAAGAGTCAGCAAGTATCACCCCTCTCAATTAGGCCAATCCATCTGTTATTTGCACAGAACAAGTGTAGTTCTTTTCTCCCATGCCCTTGGAACACTAAGGTACTTACCATCATATCATCATGTCCCAGTAGCACACAAAGGGACATGTTAATGAAGAAACACATCCTGAGGCCATGCTCTCGCACCTATGACGAGGTGATGCTTCATGCAAAGTATATAGACTATATTTAGACTATTCTCATCTGCCTTTGGTATTTTCTTTTGCTTCATGGTAATGACCTCATATATGAATGATATCATGATATTGATCAACATATGGTCAGAGATAAACTCCTTAAAACCCATATTGCATGGCCCTAACTTCTTTGTAATTTTTTGATACAATCACCTTTTCAATTTTTTTGGGTCCAGGATCATTTCCAACAAGAAGGTAAGTGGTGTTCTTGCTGACAGAGTGAGTCACTTTCCCACCATATTGCTTGATCAAGTCTTCAGACTCTTCCCTACCAAGGCTATCAAGCACCCCAGTCACAACAAATGTTACTCCTTCCAGGCATCCCTCTTCACCCTAAAGAAAAAAAGAAATGCTGTAAGGAACAGGTACTCACTCAGGGATGTCTTAAACAGCAGAGAATGAAAGGTCTTCCAGAGTGAAAGATTTTTCACCATATGATCTTAAGCTTTGAGTGTGGAAGACACTGCAGATGATATTGCTGAGGGGGTTGGATGTGCCAACTCAATGATCTTACAAAATACAAATGAGATATAAGCAATATCTTCCCCAATTCCATTGCATAAAGTCCTGTTTTCCAAATGAAGCCTTTTACCATACTTTGAAGGTCTGCTCAAAGGTCACACAGATCATCTATGGTTCATTTGACATGAAGCAGTTAGCATTTTCCATAATTTTTATACATGCACTCACAGCCACACAAGCCATGATTAGGTCAGAATGTCCTATATTTAGGGGTGCAAAATGTTCCATTGTCTAAGGATAAGGCAGGGGCACAGTTTCATTTGTTTGCAACATTCAGCATTTGTACATAAGACTTTGTAAGGATGAGCAGGGAAGGCAGGTGACTGCCAGGTAGCCTCAAAAACAGAAGTATTAGGTTGGCTGGAAAGTTCTTGCAGTTTTTGCCTTTTCTCATTAAGAAGCCTCATGAATTTTCTTGAATTTTCCTGCTTCACCTATAAAGTCTCCCTTCTTGCGTGCAAGTTCAATGTATTTTCGATCCCTTACCACCAAGTATGAGCCAGAAGTTCGACCTTGACCATGACCACTACTGCACCTGCCTCCTCAATGAGTTCCGTCTGGGAGAGAAGGCAGCTGACGCCAATCGCCGTCTGTGCCAGGCGTTTGGGGAAGGAGTCATCAGCGAGAAGACGGGCTTCAATCGGTTCGCTCGCTTCAAGTCCGGAAACTATAGTGTCGAAGACAAGCCAAGGTCGGGATGCCTGTCGAAGTTGGATGACGAGGCGCTACTACAACTTGTGGAAGCCGATCCCTGCATAACCACTCGCGACATGGCAGCCATCCTCGGGTGCTCCCACTCCACCATCGAACCCGCCTGTCCACGATCGGGAAGGTCTCGAAGCTTGGGAGTTGGATACCCCATGCTTCGACAAAGAAGGACCTCAACCAGTGTTCCAGCACTTCTCTCCCACCGACGGCGCTTCCACTGGCTGGCTCGACGACGTTGTCACGGGGATGAGAAGTAGGTGATGTACGCGAACCACACCCGCAAACGACTGTGGGTAGACACTGATGAAGAGCCGCAGCTGGAGCCGAAAGGTGACCTGCACCCCCGCAAGGTGATGCTCTCCGTATGGTGGGACGTGAAAGGTGTTGTGATGTTCAAGCTGCTTCCTCCCAACACCACCATCACGGTGGCCTACTACTGCAACCAACTGGAGAGATTGAGCCAGAAACTCTCAACGGCTCAACCGGGATGTGACAAAGTGCTGTTTCTCCACGACGATGCCTGGCCACATACCGCAAAGATGACCCGGCTCAAACTCCTCGCCCTCAGATGGGAGATTCTGCCACACCCACCATACTCCCCAGACCTTGCTCCGTTGGACTACTACCTTTTCTGCGCCATGCAGAACCGCCTCAAAGAGAAAAAGTTCGACGACCAGAAAGACCTCGAATGCTACTTGTGACAGTTCTTTGAGTCTCAGCCCCCCATCGTTCTACCACGGCGGAATCCATTCCCTGGCTGGAAGTGGAGACATGTAGTGGAACACAATTAGTGCTTACATTGTTGATTGAGATTGTATACTTGCTAAATAAAATTGTTTTCTCAAATATTGTCTGAAACTGCAAGACCTTTCCGGCCAACCCAATAGCATCCTAGGGATGGTCTGAGGTTATTCATGGGCAGCTGCATACCTATTCAGAACTCAGATGCTCAAAATTGTGGAATACAAAATTCTCAAACCATTTATGCATCCCCATTTTGCATGCAATAAATCTATAAGATCCATGGATACAACATAAGCCATTCCCTAACTAGAGCTGATGAGGCAAAGTGCAGCAGAAATCAAAGCTGATGGGAGGAAACAGAGCCAAGAGACTCCCTGACCAGATGCTGAGCAAGGTCATTCTCTCAGACTGTGCTCATCCACTCATCCTGTGTCAGAGACGTCTCCCCTCCTCACACATTGTGCTTCCATTGCCCCCTACCTCATTCTTATTCCCACTAATGTGTAGGAAGGTCATCAGCAATGCAAGACCATTGGTGCAAGGAAAAATAATATAGCAATCATTACCTTGATTCCCCTTATCAGACTGTCACTCTAGAAAGTAACTGAAGGGGTGAATCAAAGAAGGGGTTAAGTCACCATTGATAAGGGAGAGAGTCAAAGAATGCAATTATCCTTCATCTACCTCCAGCTCCACAAGAATATGAGTGATATTTCTTATGTTGCAAGCAATTTATTTTCTTCAAAATAAAAACACGGCTCAGAATTACTTCGACCAAGCGCAACTCAATTTTTTAATTTGTAAGGTGAATCCTATTTCTAGACTCTTTTAATTACCTGTTTGGAAATGTTTCTAACATATTGATCCTATTCCTCAAGTGCAAGACAAATTCATTCTCTGCTGGCCAAAATATAAACATGTAAAATATAAAAAAAGCAATCTATACACGAGTACATTCACATATGATAACCTCCCACTGTAAAGAAATAAAAATCAGGTGACACTGTGAAATCTACATGGTGTCACCCCAGACACATAATTGCAATGACAATAACAATTTCATGCACATTCTTGGCAGCAGAAAGGTGAGTGTATCAGGCACAAAGACATTTTCAATAACCTAAAAGAGAGTAAATATCTTCCAATCTTTATAGCACCAGGTGGTAGAGAATGGCAATAAATGGCATGCAATCTAATGTGAGAACTTCTCCAGAGAGTTCTGGAGACAAGAAGAGATGCTTCATAGACAGAGGCAAGAATGCTTGAAAAGAGGAAAAGAGAACTGGCCTCAGGAATGGTTTTGCTGCCTGGATGTGCAGGACCCCCACGGTGTAGGTACTGCAGGTAGCTGTTTCTCTGTTCTTCCTTTTTCCTTCTTGTCTCTTCATCCACTTCCATTTCTTGCTCCTTTGAACCCTCCAATTTCATCTTCTTCCCCTTGCCTTCAGCACGGGCAGGACTTTCTTCTACCTTGGCTTTTTGTGGCTGGGGTGACAACTCTGAAGAGCAGCATAAAGTGTAAGCTTTGTAAAGAGAATCTCTAACATGGTCATATTAAAGACAGACCCCATATTAAAAGGGAAGCATAACTGCCATCATGTGAATGCTCATAGAAGTTACTAGAAGCTATGGACAATTAGTTAAATTGGCTGAGAGGTGATGCCTTGGCCCATGTCCTTGTCAATAATCAGTAGATAATTGGCAAGGTATGGTTCAGAATCGAAGTCATGAGGGCAAAAAAGACATTGCAAACATGAGACAGTCAAATCGATTAAGATGAGAGTCAAGAAATTGAAGCATAAGGATCATGTGGCACTCTACTACTGATATTTATTTATGCAGACTGACAGAAAAAAAATAAGTCAGAAACCTATAAAATAATATTCTCATACACAAAAAACTCAATTTAAATATTAATACACTTTGATAAATAAATTATCTGACATTTGGAGCAATTTTGACACCAATTACCAGCTGATGAATTAATAATGACAAGGCCCATCACCAGCTACCCAACTGCTTCCATAGCTATGGAGAGTGATTAGAAAATGGTCAGAACCTGGCCAAAGGTGAAAAATTTAACCTACATGAAAGATAAACATTTCTGAATTAGAATGTCCAAATATTTGACAACTAGATTTATTATTAATATCCTCCATTTACATGGACAGGATGATTCTCAGAAGATTTGAAAACTCCATGACAAAAGCTGAAAACCAGCAAATGTCAGAAAACAAAATGCAAAAAGGAGAAAACTGCAAGAATGTAAATTACTTTATTATGCCAGATTGAGAGTGATTTCAAACAAACCTTCAAGTAAGTGACTTTTCTTCAGATTACTTGTTGGTGTTGTGAACAATGAACTTCATTGATCTGTTGGATCATAGAGGATTGAATCACATAAAGGAATAATACCTTAGTCTACCTCAAAACACCCAGGCTATGAGAAAATGCAAAAATAAGTTGCCAAATGCACCTCTCCTGAAAAATGTACAAGTCTGGGTCAAGGGTTCATTCAATCCTGATAAGTATGAATGGAAATATCAAAGACTTACGAGTTGACATGACAACTGCAGCCTTCCGAGGGGAACTCCTAAGAGTGGGTTCTGGCTTGAGAGTTTCCCCTTGCTCCTTTTCCTTCTTTATCACATGTTTCTGTAAGTATTCATTCATTTATGATTTAGGGGGGATTATAAAAACCTGAAATATCCATACATTCACCATTTATTTCAATTTATTTATGTCTCAATGTAATATTGTCACAAAAGTACCACCTTGAGCTGAAAATTGAGGAAAGCAATTCATTATATGAATTCACTTTCAGCTCCTCAGTAGGACTGATGACTGACCAGAAAAAAAAAGTTATGAAGATATGTGACAGGGCAGTTTGAAAGTTACTGACTTTAACATCACACTCCAATTGGCAACAAATTTGGTCCTCCACCCTTGCAGAAGGTTTGCATACAAAAACTCTACGAAGTGGCAGATCATTATGTTAGGATTTATAACATTAACTTGAAAATTTCCAGAGTGTATCAAAAATGTATATAGAAAATCATTCAGAAACATTAGATTTACTCCTAGTCACCATAAAAAGTGTGGAATTCAGTCTCCAACAGTTAACGTTAATATCTGCCAAGAATCATCCAGGGGGGATATGAGCCAGAGAGACTCCTCTGGCTCTGAGAAGGCATAGAGGCATCTTGCAGCATGCAGCATTATGCATGCTGCAGTATATGTGGTAGTAGGAATGGTCTTACACTTACAGTACCACTAAGAATGTACAAGTTCTCCAATGCCGATCTTTAAAGCGGGTGAAAAGTACAATCTGAGAAATCAGAGGTCAGTGAGTCTCAAAAGCATCGCTGGAAATATCATGGAAAGCATACTGAGTGCACATATCTTAGAAATTCTAGCGGGAAACTCAGGAATCTCAGCGCGGCCTTGGAAGGCGGCGAAGTTGCACTATCGATTTTCTTGAATTCCACCATTGGGTGACGGGTGAGATAGTAGGAATCCCGTGGACATCGTTTACCTAGGTTTAGCAAAGGCTTTAGATACAGTTTCTCACAAGCGCGCAGGATTTCGGGCAAGGTGAGTAATTGGATAAGTAACTGGCTCTCGCCATGAGAGCAGTGTTAATGTAAACTGTAAATGGAAAAGTGTAAGCGGAAGTCGAAGTCACGAAAGGAGTCCCCGGGTTACGGTCCTTAAACGAATCTATTCTTAGTTTACGGGTGACATGCACCAGATTCGTATAACCTAAAACTGATTCGTTTTCATAATGGGCGTCTATGGGAATAAGTTTATCTCCGTTAAACTGATTCCCATGTAGGGATTCATTGTGAGATCAGATTAGTTTAGTTTAAACAGATTCGGTGCATGTCATTAACGATTTAGATGAAGGTCTCACGTAAAATCAGCAAATTTACCGATGATACGAAAATAGGTTTCTCCGACAGGACGAGAGCCGAGATGGCTTTTGGATAAGTGGAATAAAAAATGTAAAAAACGGCTCATGAAAAGTTAATATAAGTAAATTTAAGGTCCTCTACATCATTCATAACGATAAGCTTCCAAACGAGTTCAACGAGGAAGCTTTGTTCTAGCGACCGTTCGGGCAGTCTGCTCTACCCTCTCGTCTCCCCTTCCCCTTCTTGTCTGCATTCACTCTCTACGTTGTAGGGGAGCGGCACCAGTTCGCGAACGGGCGCCAGATAGCGAACGGCGAGTCATGAGATGGGAGCTGACATCATATTTGTTTGATGTCATGCTTCATCCCTTGTACTAATTCACTGGTGTAGCCTTTTTCTACATTTTCCACAAGCTCGACATGGAATGATTGTAATAGAAACGGAATGAAAAATGCATATCTGTCGCCTACCGTGGAAAGGCAGGGATTTTTATCTGCTGTAGCTAAGACCATCACCTTCTTCACGCATCAAACATTCGTCCACCCTGCCACCCTATAGTGATATGTGTGTTCTTCATTGTAGTTTTTCCCCTAAATTACTCTGTAGCCCAAACCGTTCAGGAGATATTCACAATTTTATACAGGGGCAAAAACTTTTGGCCCACCCTGTATATAGGGGAGCGGCACCAGTTCGCGAACGGGCGCCAGTTCGCGAACGGGCGCCAGATAGCGAACGGCGAGTCATGAAATGGGAGCTGACATCATATTTGTTTCATGTCATACTTCATCCCTTGTACTAATTCACTGGTCTAGCCTTTTTCTACATTTTCCACAAGCTCGACATGGAATGATTGTAATAGGAACGGAATGAAAAATGCATATCTGTCGCCTACCGTGGAAAGGCAGGGATTTTTATCTGCTGTAGCTAAGACCATCACCTTCTTCACGCATCAAACATTCGTCCACCCTGCCACCCTATAGTGATATGTGTGTTCTTCATTGTAGTTTTTCCCCTAAATATTGTGATTTGAGAATTTCCCAGCTGAATTGAGCCAAAAATTGCATTTGAGAGAGTGTTCCGTGGAAAGGCAGGGATTTTTATCTGCTGTAGCTAAGACCATCACCTTCTTCACGCATCAAACATTCGTCCACCCTGCCACCCTATAGTGATATGTGTGTTCTTCATTGTAGTTTTTCCCCTAAATATTGTGATTTGAGAATTTCCCAGCTGAATTGAGCCAAAAATTGCATTTGAGAGAGTGTTCGCGAACTGGAACAGAATTTCGAGTCTGTGCTAGTTAGCGAACGGCCTGTTCGCAAACTGGGGCAGGCATTTCCTATTTGCGAACGTTCTGCGTTCAATGGAGTTCCATGTTCTCGATGCAAACTGGAGAAGCAAGCCAGAACCCAGATCATACTTCAGGGATTTGGTTTCATTGACATTATTCTAGTTTTTCCTTCGTGATTCTCTCTTTCTCCCAGACTGTTTCCTACTTCCGCAGGAGAGAAATCTAAGTGCAGATCGAAGGTGATTTATTTCGTGATAGGCTGTTCCAATGCGAAACTTTTGTGATGCTTTATCTTTCAGTGATCTCTTCTCCTTGGCATTTCCCATTTGCGGAAATAATAGCTCCGAGGAGATGAGGCAAGATGCATTTGCTATGCTTTTCGTTTTCCTTCTCTATAAGGAAAGAACACAAACTCTCTTCTCTAGTTTAGCAGATTTTATGTTGAATTTCATATGAGAAGTCAGAGATGGATTCTTTTCCTAGGAGCTTCATTTCAAGCTTTTAAAGAAGCACAATTTATGTGCAAAAATAGCAACAATTTTCCCTTTTCAGTATCTTCTAAGTGGTTCCGACTGTTTTTCTCCTTTAGGTTAAAGCTTTTGCAACTCCTTTTGTTGCATTATTCAACTCATTGAACAAGATTGATCCATTTTCAACCCAAAAATGGCACCAAAGATAGCCTCATATCTATGGCCAAGTCATGTTGAGAATAAAAATATCATCATCAACATTCCTGGCACATCAGCAGTAAGTATCCACAAAACTGGTCTGCAAGTTTTCATCTTACGGATGATGATGGCATAGTGCAGGCCCTCATCAGCGGCGGGGAACTAGAAGATTCAGCATCTCAAGCGAAACAGCTTTTGTCCAATCGTCCCTTGCGATAGCCCTCCTAAAACTACCGAAGCTCAGAGGCAATTCACTTTCCAGGACTCGCCTTTCAAATCTCTTTTGCGTTTACCCGAGAAGACACTAAAGAGTGGGAAGAAAAAGGTTATTGGTGTGAAGTTTCCTTGTGCAGTATCAGGGAAAGCCCTAACCTCGTACCTGATGAAGAAAAAAGAAGACGAAGAGGAGAAAGAGAAACAGAAGGAAGAACGAAAAAGACGAAGGGAGGAAGGTAGGGCTTCTGGAATAAAGAACAGGAAGTCATGTTCAAAGCAAAACTAATCTGGGAAAACCAAATGTGGAGTTTGTGGGATGGAAGCACATGAAATTCCATAGCACACGAGGACTGAACTAGGCCTACATGTCAAATTTGTGGAGGGTCGTCCCATAAAGGATGCATTGGATTAGAGCTAATTTGCATTTACGTTCTGCGTTTATCACTGTATGATATCATACGAAGTCGAAATGAATCTATACATCTGGCTCATATGTTTTTAGTTTTCTTTTTAAATATAGGGTCATTTGCATTCAATTTCTCCTTCAGCAGGTATTCGCTATCTATCAGATTCAGGCCTGTAGTAATTTTGGCTGGCCTGCAATTAATTCGTGAGATAGGCGTCGGTATGACTTGCATGAATATCATCAGATGTCACATAGGATGAGGAGAGCAGGACCAGCATGAAGGATGCTCTTCAGCGTGATTGCCGGCATGAGGTTTCGTTACCACTCCCTAGCGTATTAACTAACCGGGTCCTTTCCCCCTACTTCCTAGAATTGTGGTCATACCATGCTCCAAGATTGATTTCATGCACCAAACACAAGAGAATTTCATGAGCCGGCGAATTCTTCGCACAAAATGAAGAAGCCAGTCCTCTGGTGATGGGAGCACATGTGACTGTTCTTGCTCTTGATTCCACTGCCACAGATTTCGGCCAAACCCATGTCCAAAAATCGTCACAGCAGGGAAATCCGAATTTGTGGATGCTGATTAGCCCATTGAACTCAGGGCGGCAATGCAAATCCGTACATCCTAATTTTGCTTCGATACACCCAATAACAGATTTGATCGATTTTACACTATGAACTGCGGTTGGCAGAAAACGTGCGAGGTAAATGTAAGGTCGTTCGCAAACTGGCTCAGTAACTGTTCGCTAACTGGGGCAAGGTGTTCGCTATCTATGAAATTCAAGTATGCAGCGTTTTGAGCTGTCCTGCAGCAAATGCGTGTAGCAGAAGACGATAGGATTTACATGAATATTATCAGATGACACCTGGGAGTGGAAGGAAAGCGGGATCCGCATCAAGAATGCTCTTCAGTGTGATTGCTGACCTAGAGTTCAATTATTTCTCCTTAGGGTGTTCGCTAACTGGGTCCGCTCCCCTAGTCTGTCTATGCGATCTCACGTATGGATCGTTTGAGCTGATCGAAATGGGGAACACTGTAGTTAACCATAGGATGCATGACATGGGGTCTTGGGGGCTTCCATCAGCGAAGTTTACTTCCGAAATTACACACGATTTATTGGTTTCTTGCACGGACGTTTCTTTAATAAATTGATTGTTCTCTCCAAAAGTTCAACTAATGCGTGTTATTTGGTAGTGGGTCCCATAGACCCGATCTATGGAAATATGTATAATTCGGTCATGCACCACTCAAAAAACTCCAAAAAAAAGGTCTCCATAGACATTCTTGGTGTGTTTGCCATTATTGACATTTGATTTACTGAGTTTATGTTCTTACAGAATTGAAAACAAGTATACAATATAATACTTTGTTGGAAATAATGGTATTCTTGATTAAATTGAAAAAAGCTCAAATTTTCCATTCAAACTGTAGTGGTGATATTATTTTGGCCAATACTGTAAGTGTGAAGTGACACCCCTTCCCGGCCTCTCATGTTGAATATGCCCCCGGACATCAAGACGAAATGGGTCACTCTTAACCCGCTCTGATTTCCTGGAGGGATCGATGCCTTTGTGATCTGCGGAGTCTATCTTCTCCAGAAGACCTTCATCGACAATATACTCTCCATAGTCAATCGAGTGCGGGTGACGAACCCCGGCGCTCGATTTTCTTCTGAGAATTTAACGGCTGCGATATCGTCCCCTTCCTCAACGGTTGTGATTTTAAATAGATAGTCAACATTGCAACGCGCCATCTTCGACTTGCTAATTACTGATATGAGTGAATATTACAAGCCTACTTTGAAGCTCTCCCCCTTGAAGAACAACGACCATTCCAACCATTACATTTACATGCTCCCGCAATGGACTGTGAAGACCATATTTCGCCGCTTCTTTCTCGACCGTTCCTTTGGTACTTGGATTTTTCACCATCGTTGGGTCGAGGTTTTCTCAGTACCGGTCTGCCAAGAGCAAACCCACCAATTTAACCTGACTGAGCTCAGTTGTCGACCGAATAATTCCCCTGAAGAAATCTGACATATGCTCAAGAGACACGACGTGGATGACTCCTGAGATTAAGAATATCATTGATCGCCGCCAGCACGCCTTTCACAGGAAAGACATGGAGTGCTTTCGCCAGGGCGAAAGCTCGTGCTTAAGGTCTGGTACGAAAACTTGAGAAATGAGAAGAGCAGAGGGACGTTTCATAGACAATTTTTCTGGAACCGATCAGTGGCCAGTTGATGGAATTAAAATCTTTGTTCATGCCAATCGGGAAATTCACTTCTAAAAAAAAATGAATAGGAGCATTACTGACGCCTTTAATCATCTTTAAATTTATATTTCAGAAGCAATTCAGAGCAACGATAGTTGCAGGAATGAAGGGAATAAGCATGTCCCACCCCAGTAGCTCAAGACTCGACAAACGAAACGTTGCAATAAGAAGTGGTGGTGAAGGAGAAAAAACGGGAAATTCGGTAACAGGCCTCCAACAGACGAAGCCAACAATGTTAAAGTGGCAAAGCTATGATTGCCAGGACTGCTCTCCCGGCGACATGTAAATGAACGACTCTCTCTGCTCAGGTTCCACTTGTCCCAAGAAAACTAGATTCGCTTAGGGCGCCCAATACATTTGGCAGTCAGAGCGCTCCATTTCGTTCAAGACGCAAGCTAAAAAATCCTTGTCCGTGTTTCCGTCACGCATATATTTTCTTGGCATCCTGGGCTTAACCCAGTAGCGTAGCGAGAGTCTCGCTTTTCGGAGGGCCAATGAAGTCCTATGAGGGCTTATGTAAGCCAGGGGGAAAGGGGAGTGGGAGCCAGGGCAGCCCCCCTTCCCTGGCTACGTCCCTGGCCTACCCTACAGCATGAACCACGAGCCGCCACTGATCGGCAGGTAAGGAGAAAGTTGGGAAAGTGGGGAAACGGGAGAGGAAAGCAACAGAGAATGTACGAAGGCCATATGAACGTGCAAAGCTACAATATATTACGCAAAATCCAACTTATAAATGTTGTCGCTCAATCGGAATTTCCGTCCGTAACTTGTGATATTGTCTCTTCCGTATCGCGACGTCTGATGCTCCACAGGTATCAGCAAGAAACAGTTTTTGCATGCGCGCATGGCATACATGTGCGCGCCAGGTTGGCGGAAAATCCTTCATTTCATTCACCCCTGACGTTAAACCTATCACTCCTTTTAATGCGAATACGAAAACTGGAAAGTAGGCTGAGACTCATTCGTGTCTGCAACGAACAGAAAACTTCTTTAAGGTCAGTGGGCTTCAGATATGAGGTACTTTTCTCGCATAGCATTCCAAGTTTCTGGCGTGAAATCTACACCTATTCCTGCACGACAACCATTAGGGTTCCCACTCTGCTGTCCTCTCATTAAGTCGGTATCTATGGTTCAAATTTGATAAAATCATAGGAAAAGTGCAGACAAGAGGGTGTTCAGTGCGTACTCCTGCATGACACAATCACTCTTGAGTGATGAGACAGCCATCTGGAGGAATTATAGCACGCTATAAGAGCACCTTTTTCATTTCACATCACCCCGTTCCTCCAAGAAACGCCGAGGCTCGAAAGGACTGTACGCGGAAATTCGATTCATTGTAGCGCTTTTTAAACCTTCGCCATATAAACCATGACGCTGAAATGCGAAGAGCTGAGTTGCAATCGCTGCAAGTATCGTAGGTGCTTGCAATCGGTCCCTCTCATCACATATGGGACCCTCGCATGCGGTCGCACTGATCTTTGGAGCGAAATCGAGCATACGGAATCTGGTCGTGTCTTTGCGGAGGGCCAAGATGGGATGTGTTGAAAATCCAGAAATCGAAATGCAGGCCTCTGTAATTTCCCTTTTGTATATGTAGAGAGGACGGGGTGGCCTGTATAGCTCATTCTGCTTTCTTGATGATTTTGAAAATAAGGTAAGAATTCCCAAAGAAATTCTAAAGGATTATATTTCATAATGAACCTAAGGTGGCAGCCCTACCAATGGTGCAGTTCAGGTGCACCACATTTTCATATGTCTATTAGGCAAATGATCAGTTCTACTGAAAAGCTGATTACTAATTATTGGGAGTAAATTCATGCATAATAAATTACTGGAGGAAGAATGATGGAGAACAAAATTGCTAAACCTCAGAGAAATAGCATCTTATTTGACAAAATACAATAGTAAATTTGTGAAGTCAAGGAGGTATAAAGTTGGTACTCTGATATGAAACAGGCCTACCTTGGCAGAGGATGGGCACGATACATCAGCAACACTAGCAATGGGCTTTCGAGGTGAACATCTGGATGGTTCCTTGATCTTTTTGGGTGTGTCTGCCTTCCCATTTACACTCTTCTGGAAAGAGAATGAAGGAAATTCACAGAAACCTATGCTGGGAACTTCTAAGACTAATAAGGACTCCAGTCAACCTTTATAGGTGAACATGATGGAACAGCAGTCGATGAAGAGAAGTACTGAGATATGGACACTGGAGTGAGGGAGGCCACTTCCTCCTTCTTTTTTCGAGGACTCTCTCTCTTCTTCCCTTCACCTGCAACATGGGCAGAAGCTTCTCAGCATGCTAGATATCCAATCATTCAGGTCTAGAGCATAAGTGCAAGCGCCAAAGGCATTGAGCAGGCTGTACTTCTAAGTTTTGGTGGAATGGGATCTTCATCATTCTCAAAGTCAGAATCTGAGTCAACAATCCTCCTCTTCTTGCCAGCTGTTTTCCCTCCTCCAGGTGATTTCTTCTCTTCAGTGTCCCTATGGTTGGCACAAGGACCAGCTTTTGTCAGGAATCTTCTAATATCCTGATAGAGAGGAGATTCCTTTATACAACCAGTTCCAATAAAACACATAAGAAGTTGGAAAATAATTATTTTAACNAGCTGTTTATTTCAAAGATACAAACCTGAAGACTATTATTGTGGTTTAATGATTTAAAGCACATGGATGTTGTAGTCTTAAGGTGAACAGCATTTGCTGACATCTGACCTAAACATGGGCCCATTATAAAAGTTGGCTGTCAAGGGTTGAGAAACTTTTCCATATGAAGGATCTTGGATGCAGTATGCACATAGAGTAGGAATGCCAGGAACTCATGGAAATCTAGCACCAAATCTCAGACAAGTTCAAGGACAGGATCAAATCTAGCTATCTTCATTTCTTCCAAGTTGTTTCTTAAGGCATTCTGTGCCTTTTGCCATTGGGTGTTTCTTATTTCACTCTAAATCTCTGGCATCTTAATTTATCTCAAATCTATCTTAAAGCTAAGATTATTTTTCTTCTTGTATGAGATATCAAGATGAATATGAATCCTTCAAAGACTGCATCAAGATGGTCCAAAAGAATGGAAAATTCCAAAGTTGACATGATGCTGAGACAGAAAACTAAAACCTACCATGTGATCCTGACAGCCTAAGGGATATGATGATGGTGTCTTGAGTGAATGAAAAGCACTTTCAGGGAAATCGCAAATGCCGATGAAAAGTTCCCAATATCACAAGCACATATCCTTTAATCTTGGAAAAGGATAACCTCCAGGGATCAAGCTTTTCAGTGGAGTGGGGATTACTCTCTTCCCATTAACACGTATGAGCTCATTTGTTCATAGACTTACTATCAGTGGCCTTCCCATCATTCCCCTCTCAAGCCTAAACATCCATCCCTTCTATAAGTCCCTATCTTTCTTCATGCTGTACTGTTCTCCCCAAGAACGTTCCATGTTACTATCTGCCAAACGTTATCATCGGTGTACCAGTTTAGCCTAATCCTAATGAGTGCGAGAGAGAGATAAACACTTCAAAGCGATTGTTTTACGCCGAGAAGAGATTTTTCCCTTTCAGGGGGAGATGTGTAAGAACACGAGAAAGGAAGCGGGAAATCCCCCTTCAAGGGACAGGACAGCACCTCACAATTCAAGACGGGAACCATGCGGCATGCAGATCTCACGGCTGCTCAAACCGTAGTTTCTTCTCCCTTGTTCTCACCATGCGTAATCATAAGACAAGACCAGCACCACCCGACGGATGTCACAGTTGATGAAGAAAATGTGTGAATCTCATCGCAGGAAGCTCATAATATGCATATAATATACGTCCACTGTGATGAATGCTCTTTCGAGTCGAGGAAATTCTGCCCACAACATAACAGGGAGGTATTTATGACGTCATCCATGCCGTCTCCCTGAGCACATGACAAGCGCGGGCGCGAATTTCAGGGAAAGCATATATCTCAGCTCTCTTGCCGTGACTTTCCTATCTTCATACCGTCGTATAGTAAAATTTTCACCTTAAAGGTTACTCGTGATATATTTATATATATATTTTAATGAATACCTTGTTTCAGACGAGAATACAGTATGCTAGGCCTAGCAGAAGCTTGGGTGGGCCTAGGCTGATTTCAAAAGTGCAGTCCAGTCGGAATGGTAGCAATTAAGTTCCAGTTTTAGTTCAGTTGTAGTTCCGGTTGGGATTTCTTTATGATAAAAGTAGACAAGAGCACAGTGGAACTTCAGTCAGACCAAAGTCTGAACTGAAACTAGAATCGAACTGCGATTGAACTGCCGTGTTGGAATCAGCCCTAGTCTTAGGCCTAGGCCTACGTTTTGGCTTAGGTGGGAAAGCCTACTATTGGCATTTGCTTAGTCTATATGATAAGGTTATCATCTGCGCCTGACATTGTTAGTGACGTGCCTAGACGAAGTATTTGATTCTTTGGTGGAACCAGTTACCCATAAACGGTTTCAAGACTGCCTTTGTGCCTAGCATAGATATTGTTACTTTTCAATTAGCTATTGGCTATATCCAGGACAGGCCTAGATTCAGGCATATGCATGGTAGCTCTCCCTTCTCATATCCAGTGCTAACCCCCCCATGCCTAGCATTCTTGGAGGCCTTGATTTCACTGAGTCCTTTTTGAATCTCTGTAGAAGTGTTCTTAATGATCAAGTGCCATAAGTCCAGAGGGGGAGAAATTTCAGCTAGCTATAACAGGGCTTTCTCGACATACATTATGTGTAAGAGAGTAGGGAATGGAATTGGGAGAGAATTTAGTCAATGGATTGTCTAGGATATAATTTTTCCCTGCCCAGTGTGCAAAGTGTTGCCTTACTTGAAGAAGTTTATTGGTAGAGTTGCAATATTGGAATAGAGAAAAGAAGTTCTTACACCAGGATGTGAATGAGTACAGACATGTGCATGAGGTGGCACAACACTTCTCCCATGCCTCTATCAAAAGAATCTGCAAATAGAACATGAGTTAGATAGCATAAACATGTAGAATACTTTATGGAAGAGGTAGGATGGGTTGGAAACTGAACAATCTGAAACAAACTGAAACAAACTGAAACTGAACTCTGGAAGTGATATGGTTGTCCTTGGAGAATGGGAATGATGAGGACCTAAGATGGAATGGGTTTGAAAGTGGAAATTCAGTGAGCTGGGCAGTGAGAAAGATACTGGAAGAAGAGATGTGAAAGGTGATTTTGAAGATCTGATTTAAATGAGACTTCTTTTAGGTCAAATGTCCCTGCATGTATGATATCAGGTATACTAAGGGGATGTTTTAAGAGAGCATTCTATGATTGGGCAAAGATAGGCTTTGGCTTAGAAGACACATTTGTTTTCAGGGAGTGTTTTCTAATTTGCTGTGGGGGATTGATATGTAAATCTGTAGTAGAGTTGCAGGGTGGACAACTGAAAAGGAGGAACTAGACCTGTAATAGGGCAAATGCAACATTGATAGACTGCATATATGGGCATGTATCAGTTGGTATCTTTCATTTATTGGTTGACCTGTCTATATCTTTTTTGTGTGTCTTAGTGCCTTGTCTGATCTTGTTCTGTGTAGCTATAGGATAGATTATATTTTTTCACATTTACTCAGCCTACTCATTTTCTGTAGATTATGCTAGGCCATTAGATTATTTTCTTATTATTTGTAATATTATTTGTAATTCTCTTTCCAAACTTTGAAGGTTCAGAACTGCAGCCAATTGTGGCTGTTCCTGTTTCTCTTTGCTTTCTTTAACCCTTTGACTTTTATAACATGGGGGATAGCTGATACGTTTTCATATAAATGTATCTATAAATGTATATAAATGTACTTGTCTAAAAACAATAGTTTATGTAAGAAAATGTCATATCATGATAATTATTGAAGATAGCAGGTACATGCATAAAGAGCTGTGAAATAACCTAGAAACAGTTAATGTTCTAAGCCCGAGAAAATACCCATGTTACCACTACACAAGCCCGAGTATGTACTCGGGCAAACAGCCAAAGGGTTAAACTCCAGAATTTGGACTCCTCTTGTGATCCTCTACCTTCGTCATCATCCTCATCTAGTTGTGAACCCTTAGGCCTAACACAAAGTCCTTGTTATTGTTATTGTTATATTGTTAGTAAAGCTATATCCTGTTGAACTTGCTTTATAGTAGTCAGAAAGATTTTGAATCTATGACTTGATTCTCAGGTATTGGTTTGGGCCAGGGTCTCTACTCAATATATCCAACACCCCACTTTCATACCACTCCACACCAGACTAGGAAAACCCTTGCAAACTTGCGATCAAGGTTCACAGGAACGGATACGCCCAGGCGGGTGGCTTGCTTAGTCCACTTGCATATTCCTCTTCCAGGATAATTCCAATTTGTTATCTTAGGTTCAGGGGAAATTTTTTTTTTTACACTGCTCCACACTAACTCCCTCAGTTTACTGATTCTTGTAAAGTCTTGTGATGGTGTGTAGCCTCCATCAAAGCCTAATCCTTCTGTTCTTGAAGTAATAAACTCACACCATTACAGACCTATGAAGAGATTTATGGCAGAATCAACCTGTAGATCCAGAGAAACTACACTGAGCACTTCAAACATGTTGGAAGTCACTTCTTGAATAGGAATGTTATGGAGTGCTTAGGAGAAATAGGAGGGGAAAATGGAGTTTCATGTGACTGCTGCAGGTGCAGAATTTATAGCTGAAGCCCTGGAGCTGATCCCTTTCCTGCACAACTTGGGGTAGAAGTTATTTCCAATCTGATGGTAGCTGCTTACAAAAGAATCTGAGAAGCCACTGGTCAGAGTGGGATACAATTGTATACTCATTCATGTTGACTAAATATGTGAATAACTAATTGCTAACTGCAAATGGAATACTTTGCTCTTGACTCACTCCAGTTCCAGAGGGTTCAACAAAGCTGCTTTGAGCAGAGATAGTTAGTATATAGATAGGAAGTGGTTGTTGGCACACATACCAAGGCTTTGAGCCTAGGTTTACATTTTAGGTCTAGATGTATAGTTCAATGATCAGTTTAAAGGACAAGGTATGTAATCATATGGCTTATTTGCCTAATGAATCTACTTGTCTTTCTTTTTGTAGATAAACTTGTTGATAACAGGGCCCTGGGAAATGAAGTGCACAATCCCAGAAATCTCATGGCACAATAAAGATCCGGTGCTTACAGTGGATGTCCAGCCTTGCAAAGAAGATGCATTCTACCGAGTGGCAACTGGAGGGGCTGACTGTCACATTGTGGTAGGGTAATATACTATAAATATTAAGCCTTTCAATTTGTTGGAAAAGTAGTCATTTCCCTGTAGTACTCTCATAAAAGCCTTTACTCTTGTACTCTCTGTTTTTTTACTTCTGCTGGAAGTTCCAGGGTATCCTGATACACCATATGTCTTCATCAGGAGTGGTTGTGTATTTTGTATTTCTGAGCCCATGAGGATTGAATGTAGTTGCATTTTCCTCACTGATTTAGGAAATTTCTGATCTTTCAATTTAACATCCCCTGCATGTCTTCACTCCCTGATTAGCTAGAGAAAATGCCTTTTTCTTACTATTTCTGAATATAGATATTCACTTACCCACTTCCCTAACACCTTGTATGACAGGACAATGCATGGATGCTGTTGAGGCATGGGACATATGCAGAGGAACTGTAAGAGAGGTGATGTCATTAGCATGTGATTATGTTGAGTGAAAAAGAATTCTAATGTTTTTATCATCAAGTGACCAGAAAGTTTGTGCTTCCATTTATTTCTTGTATTGTCTTTCCATCTACTTTGGTGAATTATGAAAAAGTCTTCAAAACTTAAACTGATGGAATACCAAACTAAGTAAATAAACAAAGTAGTCCACTTTACCTCAATCAATCTTAATGTAATAATTTGAAAATGTAGTTTCTTCTTGCATTTGAAAGAGGAGTAATAAGGGATAGAGATACATGTCCAGAATCTGAGAAGCTCTATTCATATCTAGAAGGCAACCCCAAAACCCACTTCATCATACCACTGGGAAAGTGGAACCCCCTTAGACTTATATGAAGAATATTGCAAAATTGATGTACTATGGCTCCCAAAAAATTGCTTCCTTGATGTGTGTATGGTGAATATTTGGAATCCTTGTCCTCTCCAACCAAAAACCAAAGCTGTATAATCAACATTTATGGAGAGCAGAAGCCTGTAAAAAGGAATTTAAGGATTTTGGGGTCTGCCATAAACCTGTGGTTTAACACGTCTGCCATGGAAATGCTGGCCTATTGATTTTCCCATTCAGTGAGGCACACTGGTGCACCTAATGGTGGTCAACCTGTTAACTCTCTGCAGTTGCTAGAGCAAGTAACCTTACAACATAACAATCTCAGGCCTATCTGGGTCCTTGCCATGCCTTGTTCTGAGGACTACCCATACAGAAAGATAATATACGGTAATTATATGCTATTTTCTCTGCCTCATAAATTAATACATTTTTCATGTAATGAAATATGAACACACATATATAAGGGCATATATTATATGTGCCCCCACGGGGGTTGTGCTAGGTTTCTTGCTGTAGGGGTCCCCAGGACCCTCAGGTCTGATGTGGAAGGGTCCCCTGATAATTAAGGGGTTTACTTTCCAAGTGAAACACAAGGGAAACTTGAAGGGTTCCCCAAAAGGAAAAGTCTATCAATTTGTGTGTATTTGCCGACTTAACATAACCAAGCAGTATGATATTCAATCCAGCAGTCTTGGGCCTTCTGCCTGTGTCCCAGGGGTCCTGGGACCCCTGGGATGTATGGGCAGGAAGTCAAGGCAAGAGTCCTAGCACAACCCCTGTCCTATATATCATATATACTCATTTCTCATAAAATCATATATTATTTTTCTGTTAGGTAACATTGAGCAGACATTTCCATTCCTATATTCTGCCAGGTAACAGTAGGACTTGAGTGTTTTTATGTATCTTTTAGAGCCTTTGACTTTATTTTTTTCTCTTCCTTTAGATCTGGCTTGTCAAGGTGACAGATCGTGGATATGCTGAGTTGGAATGCATGGCTGACCTTACCCGTCACAATCGAGCTGTCAATATTCTTCGCTTCTCACCCAGTGGCACAGTGTTAGCTTCTGCTGATGATGGTGGGTTTGATTTGCAAGCCATCTTCTCAGTATGAGAAGGCTTATATGTCTCTGTGACTCAAGGTAAAGGATTAATCTTTCAATGGCATTTCAGAAGCTGTGATCTGTCTCTGGTGTGAGCAAGAAGGGGAAAGCTCAGCACCTGATATTTTCTCTGACAAGGAGTCAGAATCCCAATGGAAGGAGAAGTGGAATGTATGGAAAGTCCTCCGAGGGCATCTTGAAGATATCTATGATCTCTCCTGGTCTCCAGATGGCAATTTTTTGCTCTCTGGTTCCATTGACAATTCTGCCATCATATGGGATGTACATAAGGGTGAGTTCCAATACTAGTAAATTGTCAATTTGTTATTAGAGATCTTCATTTTTCATGAGTAGCAGAAGCTTTCCATATTTGAACTTGAGGACTTCCACATGGGAATGGACTGATATCAGAATCTGCTGATCTTGATTTCTAGTTTCCAAACAATGACTGATAACAATCCTCTCTTGAATGCTCTCAATGAACTCTTGGCAGTATTTGAGGTATTCATGTCATTGAACACTGACCAATGTGGTTCTGTAGATAAACAGTCCTTTTTGACATTCCTTTGTTGTCTCATTTTTGCTCCTTGTCTTTCCCCTGCCTTCCTTTATCTTTGAACCACCTAGAAAATCCTTGCACTGATTTCATTGATTTCTGTTGTGCCAAGGAATGGATGATCAGCTTTCTCATTACAATTGAAACTTTTTCATGAAACCACTGTTGTGATTCATTTATGATAAATAATATGAATGATAGAATGACTGGTACTTTAGGGTCAAGAAAGGCACTGTTGAAGGAGCACAAGGGTTTTGTTCAAGGTGTAGCCTGGGACCCACAAGATCACCTCCTAGCCACTCTTTCAACTGATAGGTATGTCTCTGGCATCCAATTTTGTGGTATTTTAATTTCCCTTTGCAATGGGAATCATGGGGATTGTACTTGAAGCTGTTTTTGCCTCCTCATTGAAGAAGACATAAAGGTACAAGTTGTTTTCTGCTTTGCATTCTGAAAATTCTTATGCTTTTTAACTTGGGTCAGACAATTTTCAACTTAGACACTCCTTTTTGAAGAACATCCCATGCATGAGTGTCCAAGTCAAGTGAAAAATTGTCTGACCCAAGTGAAAAGCATGCTATCATGGTTGTAAGTTTAAGATCGTGGAGTTGCTGGTATGAACTTTTGCCTGATATGATCTCATCTCTAAGTTGTGTGCTGTTGAATTGCTATGCATTAGTTGTAATTGTTTTGTTGGTTATCTTGAATTGCCTTTTTATCAGATTTTAATGCAAATTGTACGTTGAACTCTACTGCCTCATCTTCAAATTTAGCTAGTAATGGAGCAATGGAGGTGTAGTTCTTGAACCACTATTGATGAAGCAAAAGAGGTCTTAATGCAAAAGCAACTGTTATGAGGTTCATGCTGGGTTGATACTTTTGCACAGGATACTTAGGATCTATAGTCGCAAGAAGGAGAAGGTCCTACATCGAATTTACAAGAGCAACATTCCATACCCAGGTGAGAAACATGTTTCTGAGTCATCTTCAGATTTGGTTTTGACCATTATGAAATTTGGGTTGGTTTCTAGTTACTCATATTTTCACTCAAAATTTGGCATTTCTAATGCCAATATATGTTAGTTAATCTTAGTTGTTTAAGCCTCAAACATTGTGACCTGAAATGAATGATGAGAGTCTTGAATTTTGAGTGGATGATTGAATAAATGGGACTTGGGTTCTTGACCTATAGTTTGGTTTTATTCAACTAGTTTAAGACTACCTTATAGCACTCTGAGTAGGCTACAAAAGCCTTCTCCTCTTGGGATGAGTATCTCTTTCAAAATGAGCTTAATTAAGGTAAGACATCACTAACTGTAAATTATATTTACCATCATGTAATAGGCTCAAGGTTGCCTAGGGCTACTGTAATGCTAGGGCCATTTGCAGGGAGAGTTGGATGACACAAGAGGATGAAAGAATATCAGGGAATTGCTGGGAGTCAAATTCAGGCCTCCTGATAGATAGGTGTTCCTAAAGCTAACCACTGCACCACTGAACCCTTGACATTCAGATATATCTCTCCATGCCATTCCTATCACTACACAACACACAATGGTATTCCTAAGTACATCCCTATTATCTTCTACCTATGGTGGAAGCTTACAGGTGGAATGTACATGGTTATTATGTGGAAAAATAAATTCTTGCTCTCTACCCTAGTGTGTCTGCCAAATCAGTTTATTACTTATTTTTTAATAACCCTTGTAGATTTATATAGTGACATTTTACTTGCAGTTCCTAGTGGTTGTGAATGGGATCAAGAGCGTTAATATCTGATGGAAGATTGAAGGGAGGGGGGGGGAATTGTGAAACCACTCCATGTTTCTGCCTCTGGTACTTGCTTAGTAATGTAGAGGTTAATGTGCATATCCTTCCTCTTCCACAATTCCATTCCAATTCAAGCAACTCTAATGTATAAGTTGGGCTTACACATTTCTTGATGAATGTGTCTTTGGTTGGACTGCATGATTTCCCTATTCCTTTTTTCTACCCACACTCCTCCATTCCATTGCCCTTAAGTTTCTCTGGAGAGGCCCATCTTAAGTAGATGGAAGCTGACATCTGGACTGAACTTAACCATCTCATCTTCTCTCATTTCATGCAGACTGCTCATACAACATTTTTGTCTTCAGGAATGGAGAACCAAGATAAAGAAGACCCAGGGCTACAGAGGTTGTTCCATGATGAGACGCTGCAAACATTTAGCCGACGACTTGGCTTCTCTCCAGATGGCAATCTCCTCTTTGTTCCCACTGGGGTTTTGGAACCCCCATCAACTTCAGATGTTTCCAATGATCTGCCTCCCATCTATGCCTGCCTTGTCTTCTCCCGTCATTCCTTAGCCAGGTGCCTTCCAGTTTCTGAAATACATCAGAATTCTACTGGAGGTGTTGTACCTAACATTTTGACTCGTCATGACTTCAGTCATTCAGTTATGACTACAGCAAGTTATGGTGTAAAAAGTTATGATGATATGAGTTTGTGCAATTGATGTATTACATGAAATTTCCTGGGAAGCCTAAGTTATGCCACAGGAATCAGGAATGCTACATTCACTTGTGTTGTCACTAATGTTAACTCCCATGCAAAGTGATAGTGGGGCCTTTGTCTGGCAGCTACAAATTTAAGTGACTTCACTTCAAGCCCCCATAAGTTTGTTTTAACTTGTGTCCTTGTATTGAAGTTATTGTTTGCATCCAAGCAGTGTTGTTCCAAAGGAACAAAAGAAAGGGTCTTGATGTGTAAAAAATTAAACAAATTTATGCTCATATAAATTTCAGTAAAACAATTTACTTCAGTAATTGCTCTACAATGTTTCATTACTGAGATAAGATGTCACTAACCTCATTATTCTCATGTTCACTTGGTGTCTAGTCAGTCCCTTTTTCTCCTTGTTCTGCCATACCAAGGTCCCTTTAGATAAAAGTAATGCCTCTAAAATGGCAAATGGAGCCCTCAGAGTGGAAGGGAACTTAACATGTTTGTCTCAGCCAAGGAGACTTACATTTATACAGGCCCATTTAGAAACAGTACATCATGCATAGCAAGCATTTGATATTAACTTTATCCAATGACGGCCTGCCATTCAAGTCTCATTCATGACTCTTTATGACTCTTTAGTTCCTAGGATCCTAAAGAAGGAAAGTACATAATGGTACTTTAGCAAATAGATTTGTTTATTTCACCATCAAATCTGAATGGACTTTGGAATTTTAAGTTGGAGTGAGAAATATTCTTTCATTTACATTCATGCTCCACTTCTATGAATTGTGATACATCAAAGTATTAATGATGTTGCTATGAAATGGACCTCTCCCATCAGGTTTTTCCTTCCCATAACTCTTTTCCATGCTGACACATGAACTCCAAAAATGTTACACTTCCATCCCTTTATCTCTGAGTTTCATCTGTCCTGATCCAAGGCCTTTGGTGTTCTGAAAATACAAAAGAAAATAAATTTGGAGTTAATATGCCAACTTCAAAGCTTCTGGAATGAAAATCACCACAAGACCTTAACTACTTCCTGAAATTATCATAAGAGTTGTATCAACCTCATTGCATTTGTAATCATGCTGAATCATGAGGATGTTTGTTACCATGAGGTTCAGAAAATGAGTAGCCAAAGGGAAATACGAGCTTAATGTAGTTTTGATGAAGGGAAAAATTATTCAAATTAAGTTGTTTGGGGTTGATCACAATGAAAATACTCTGATTCACAAAAAATTGTTCACCTTGCCATGCTGCCACAGACGATTCCATTCTGTTTTCAGAAATGCCTTATGTTTTCACAGTTATGCTTTTTCATGAATGCAGATGGAGAAAATTAGGAAAATCCTCTTTTCCAACCCCCAATGTCTATGCCAATGGCATGGAGATGAGTTTCCTTGTCTTTATTGCAGTCCTGTAATGAGTGCAAATGAAAAGAAAGATATGAGCAAATATCTTGTTTCAGGGAAGACATGGTACAGAGTGCTTTTGAATGCTTGCTGTTGATGCAGGTGATTCAGAGTCAAGTTTTCTGCAATTATTCATGCAATTATTTTTCTGTTCTTTCCAGTTCAAACTCATTTCAGTTTCAATTGTCACTCAGTGACTGTCTTTGTTGCAGGCCAGTGGCATATCTGCCAAGTGGGAAGGAAAAAATTCCTCTTGGAGTGAGAGTTTGTCCGCAGTTATTTGAACGCACTCGAGAAGATGGACCTTATGACCTTCCATACAATGTAGTTGTGGCTGTCATCACCCAAGACTCTCTTCTCATCTACAATACTGAGCAGGAGACTCCTGTTGCTCTCATCTCCAATATTCACTATACCCGCCTCACTGACTGTGCCTGGTCAGTTATTTTCCTGTCTCCCAAGCTGTTTGAGCCTTGCTGAATATTCCTGTTTCTGACAGTTACATATTTTCATGTATTCAGGTCAGCAGATGGGAGACTGTTGATAGTGTCTTCAACAGATGGATACTGCTCTGTCATCACATTTTCAGCTGGTGAACTTGGAAAACCATATAAAGAGGAACAGAAGTATAATGCTGCTGAAGAAGAGGAAGAAGAAGAAGAAATGGAGGAAGAACTCAGAGAAGATGAGAAGAAGGATCCTCCAAGATCTGCACCTAGTAGTAGTCAAGGCTGCTCAGATGAGAAGCACACAGGTCCAGCTAATAATGGGTACAGATAAATATGTTATTCCTTTTTGGCTTTGATATGGGTGTCGTCTATTTCATGCTTTTGGTTTGTATGGGAGATTTTTCATGTTTGCTATTTCAGTTTTACCCATTCATTGTAAACCAAAAGTTAAATCCATGATTTTGCTATTGGTGCTTGCCATGTGCATAGAGGACTCTCCATTGTTATCTTCATTCTCTCCAGGGAGGAAGCCATGGAGGCATTAACTCTGAAGGAAGAGAAAGGAAAGCGAGCTACTCTGATTACATTGAGTAGTCCCAAATCCAAGAAGACTGGTCGAAGGGTGCCTCTTGTTACCCTCTCCACCTCCAAGGACAAGGATGGCACTATACCTGATGCCCCAAAGGATAAGGATGCTGACAAGGATGGCACCAGTGAACAGATGACTGCTTGAGCATCTCTTCTCTTGGGTCAATTGAAGAGATCATGGGAAACGGCTGGCATTTTTTTTGTGATGCCTCTCTTCTCTGTGACAAATGGTTGACATGATTTTAAAATTGAAATTAAAGAGACTGGTCTTCATAGTGTTTGCATGCTGTTTTGTCTTTTAGTGGGCCTGAATTGTCTGAAAAGACAATCATTCTCCCCTTGCAATCATCCAGATTGTATTGTGTATGTTTTTAAATGTCTTTAGCCTTAGGAGTCATGCATTTAGTGTAGCAACATTGGATGCACAAGTATACATTATTTTGTTCATTGTCAGAAAATATAAAACTGCTAAGAAGAAATACATTTATATGTCGGCGAGTATATCTGGATTTTCTGTTACCTCCACCTAAAGAAGCATTTAAAGTAGGATGGTAATGAAAATTTCACTCTCCTTCACAACCTTTTTCATGTCACAGGAGACTTTCGAGTTTGCTCGTTGCAAACGGCACACCAACCCAAACTTCGCAACGTCATTGTGTAGAATATTCTTATCACCCACTTGCCAATGAAAGTAAGAGATAAAAGTTACATTTTCCACATTGATTACAAATTCGTTCGAATTGTAAGATTGGATGACGTATTAAATATGAGTGAATCCCCTCGACATCGAATGATTTGACTTCGTCAAACTTTAAATACAATAGGTTAAGGGCTAAATTAGAGGCACGTGGGATTCAAGGAATAGTGAATATTGAATGCAGTGTTATAATTGAACTGAACAATTGAATGCCACGTAACTGGATGTCGGGAAAGTGAAGAAAGCGATCGCGAATGGATGTCTCGAAGGGAGCAGATTCTCCCTTAGTCACACCCATTCTCTTCTGAACGTTTCTTTATGTGAACTCATTCACAATTAAGATTGTGGCCCCGTGAATCAGTACATTTGTCGAAAGCGGGAAAAAGGCAAGGAGCAGGGCAAAGCGAGTGCCGTGAAGGGTTCATAAATATATAAACCCTTCACGGCACTCGGCACTCGTGGACAAGAGGAATATAAAATTAAACAAGAGAAAACTATTTACCATGTAGCAAACATGTTCCGACTAGGACTGTATTTT
The DNA here is from genome assembly GCA_905338385.1 of Darwinula stevensoni. NCBI lineage: Eukaryota > Metazoa > Arthropoda > Ostracoda > Podocopida > Darwinulidae > Darwinula > Darwinula stevensoni. The sequence continues at coordinate 2,824 of CAJPEV010001374.1, read as the reverse complement.
CACGAATTAGCCCTGACCACAGCAAAACTAGGCTTTGTTTGACGTGCTCAAGTTGGCGTGCTCATCTCTAGAAAGATCCTCTTTTCCCATCTTAGTGTATGGTAAGCAGAAACGCGCGTATCATAGCTAAAAATAATTAATCGCCCCCTGATAACCTGCATGATAGAAACATGCCGAATCTGTGCAATTACACTTAAACTTGCTTTGAATAGATAGGCAACAGGTGAAAGTCGATCAACCCCAACTAAGCCCCACCGCACTAGTGATTCTTTCTCGAAAGAAGACGGATCATCGCAATTTCGACTTCGCCCATTTGCGATTCAGCATCGGAGGCAAATACATTGATTTTGACGCGAATGGCAACTGAGAAAGGTAGACCGACCCAAGCAGATACCCACCTCCCTAGTGATTTTTTTCTTGAAAGAAGACGGATATTCCCAATTTCGACGTCATCCATTTGCGATTCAGCATCGGAGGCAGATCCACTGGTTATTTGGCGAATTGCAACAGAGAAAGTTCGATCGACGCACGCTGAAACACCTCATATATGTCGTTTTTATTGGAAATGTGACGGATTTGTCCAATTTAATGTTTATATCTCTGAGATTCAGCATCGTAGAGAGATGCACTGGTGTTTTGACTAGTGCCAAAACACAGAAAGTTCAATTGACCCCAGTGAATACGCACCTCCCGAGTGATTTTTTTCTTGAAAGAAGACGGGTATTCGCAATTTCGACGTCACCCTGATGCGATTCAGCATCGGAGGCAGATCCACTGGTTTTGACGCTAATGACAATTGAGAAAGGTCTACTGACCCCACCTGATACCATACTCATTAGTGTCGCCTGGCGGAATCGTGACGGATTTGCGCTATTTTCTGGTAATTTCTCTCAGATTCAACATCGGTGGCAGATGCACTGATTCTGAAGCAAATGGCAACACAGTAAGTAATGTCGACCGACCCCATCTGATACCGACCTCATATATGTCTTCTGGCGAAATTGTGACGGAATCTTGCAATTTAATGTTCACATCTCTACGATTCAGCATAGGAGGAAGATCCACTGGTTTTACCCTGAATGGCAACAGAGTACGGTCGACCGACCCCATCTGCTGCCTACCTCATTCATGTTACTTGGAGGAAATTGACGGATTTTTGCAATTTCATGTTCATATTTCTGCGAATCAACATTGGTTGCAGTTTAACTGCTCAAAAAGCAAATCGCAAGAGAATTATGTCGACCGACCCCAGCGGATATCCACCTCAGGCATATCGTCTGGCGGAATAGTGTTGGATTTGTGCCATCCCATGATCATTTCTCTTGCATTCAACATCGGAGGCAGATCCACTGGTTATAAGCTGAATAGCAAAAAAGTAAGGTTGAACGACCCCTGCTGCTACCTTCCTAATTAGTGTCTCCTGTCTTAAGAGTTGCGGATTTGAGCTATTCCATGATCATTTCTCTTAGATTCAACATCGGTGGGAGATAAACTTCTTGTGAAGTTGTGAAGCTACACTGTAATGTGAACGAACCCCAGCGGATTTTCACCTCATACGGGTCTTGTGGCGAAATTGTGACGGATTTTTGCAAATCTATGATCATTTCCCTTGGATTCAAAATTGCAGGCAGATCCACTGGATTTAACGTGAATTCAAAGAAAGCAATGTCAACGAACCCCTGCGGATTTCAACTTAAGGCATGTTATCTGGCGGTATTGTGACGGATTTGTGCTATTCCATGATCGTTTCTCTCAAATACAACATCGGTGGCAGTTTAACTATTTGTGAAGCAATTGGCAACACAGTAACGTGGACGAACCGCCCCGGATATCCATTTGAGGCATGTCTTCTTGCATAATACTGATGGATTTTTGCAATTTCATTTTCGTATCTCAGCGATTCAACATCGCCTACAGATGAACTGCTTGTGAAGCAAACGGCAAAACAGTAATGTCTACGAATCGCAGCGGATATGCAACTCAGGCGAGTCGTCTGGCGGAATTGTGACGGATTTGTGCAATTCAATAATCATTTTTCTTGGATTCAACATCGGTGGCAGTTTAACTGCTTGTGAAGCAAGTGGGAACTCAGTAATATCGACCGACCCCAGCTGATACCCATGTAATTAGTGTCGCCTGGCATAAGAGTGACATTTGTGCAGTTCATGTTCATATTTTTCAAATTCAACATCGATGGCAGTTTAACTGCTCGAAAAGCAAATCGCAAGAGAATTATGTCGACCGACCCCAGCTAATACCCACGTAATTAGTTTCGCCTGCCATAGGAATGACGGATTTTTGCATTTTATGTTCTTATTTCCCAAATACAACATCGGTGGCAGTTTAACTGCTTGTGAAGCAAATGGCAACACAGTAATTTGGACGAACCCCATGCGGATATCCATTTGAGGCGTGTCGTCTTGCATAATTGTGATGGATTTTTGTAATTTTTATTTTCGTATCTCAGCGATTCAACATCGCCTACAGATGAACTGCTTGTGAAGCAAATTGGCAACACAGTAAGTAATGTCGACCGACCTCATCTGATACCGACCTCATATATGTCTTCTGGCGAAATTGTGACGGAATCTTGCAATTTAATGTTCACATCTCTACGATTCAGCATAGGAGGAAGATCCACTGGTTTTACCCTGAATTTCAACAGAGTACGGTCGACCGACCCCATCTGCTGCCCATCTCATTCATGTTACTTGGAGGAAATTGACGGATTTTTGCAATTTCATGTTCATATTTCTGCGAATCAACATTGGTTGCAGTTTAACTGCTCAAAAAGCAAATCGCAAGAGAATTATGTCGACCGACC
>CAJPEV010001373.1:0-68066 GCA_905338385.1 Darwinula stevensoni | reverse complement strand
TTCTTAAACCCCTTCCCGTAGCAAAATTCCACCTCCTCGTTTTTCTCCATGTGAATGAACAGCACCAAAATTTTTCCTCTGGATAGCCACTCCTGGGGAGTTTTCGAAGGAAATAGACCAAGAAAAAAAAGATATTGACTAGTAAGTAGTGAAAAGTGGCCATTTGTTTTTTTTTTGTGGTGCACCATTTCGCCATTAAAAAAAAAATTTTTTTTTGCTGCAGTTTGTGCGACGGCTCGGCCAGTTCCCAGTGTTGCCGGATATCCTGCCGTAGTTATGTCAAACTCATAACTTCTTAGTCATGAATCCTGAGTCTTGGTGTCTGAATCTTCTCCTTTTAAATGTATGATACACTTTCTTGCACTAACATCCGAGATGAGCTGAGACTGGAACGGTGGATAGTAGTGGCCGATCGACGTGGTGGGATACGGAGATGTTGTATCTGGACATCCCTGAATCAACGCGATGGCGCCTAGGTTGTATGTCTCGCTTCTTGGAGGCATTCTCTCTTAAGAATTTGAACGTCTATAACGTTACACGTCCTCTGAAATGGATCGTGAGAGACTGCATAGGCCGATGATTCACCTAACTGTGAAGTTAGGTCCTCGTCGAACTGTCATCAGGGATTAATCCTCTTGGTCTAGTTGGCCCGTAAGTCGAGGATTGAGTTTCAACGAATAAAGGCAGGCCTAAGCCCGACCAGAAGACAGGCCAACATTGGGAGGCATGTGCGTTTTTCTCTATTGTTGATAATGACGGGATTTCCACATGGCCATGTCAGTTCTTGTGTTCTTGTGGAGGTATTCTTTTTGGAAGCTTTCTCATCCTTGTTTAGGCCTCATATTAAGAGATGTGGGAAGGACTTCCTGAAAGAGAAAAGCCACAGTTGTTTCAATAAATAAGAAGGCTGGATTTTAGGTCTCGTTTGAGCTACCAGTCATCGGTGATCAATTTTGGTATCAAAATTTAGGCCTACAGCTTTGAAATGGGAAGGCTTGGATATGTGAAGTAAACCTATGGGTTGGAAGGTCTGTGAAATTCTAGCTGACACAGGGAATGAATAAAGCCAGCCTCCTGAGTCATTTTGGGGGGATGTTGAAAGCATTAAACCTTTCCTGTGAGAATTAGTTTGTGGTTGTGGGCAGGTAGCAAGAGAGGGAGAGATGAGAGCTTGTGTGATGAGAAAGTGAAAGGTTGATGAAAGGTATTGTGTGACTTACATCCAACATTCCTTCATGCTTCATCATAGGCCCAGGACTTTAAGATGGGGTATGAGTGTGAATTAAGTGAAACTGACTTAAGGACTGGAAGTGGCTGGCAGTCTGTGTTCAATATATAAAGTACCACATGTATTTCTCTGGCATTTTGCAGCCATACCATATTTTTTTTACTGCTGCTTTTCTGTGCACTCTTTACTGAGTTACAGTGCTGTTCCTTATATGAACTTGTGATATGTGTAGGTCCTTGTATATTTTTATGTTCTCTCCGATGCACTACATTATGTTAGGCCACCCCTTCTCTCTTGATTAGAAAGCAGCTTGAGGAATTAAGATCCTTGGTTTTGTGGTTTTGGAATTTGAATGGGCTGTCTCCATTCCTGTAGTTGCCGATCAAATCAGTGAAGGGTAACATTTTCCGATCAGAACTTAGTTTATGTGTAATAATCAAATGGCCTCAGTAGCTCTATCTAATCCCAGGAAATTCTGTTATCAACCACTTCAATCTCACACCTTCAGTACATTATCTCATTTAATAATCTTAACTCTTGAGGTATAATTGTATAGATTTAATTGATAGAATAGGCTGGATCTTCAGGAAAGAGGATTTACTTTGAAATATACTGTAGCATTTGGCATGACATGTGATTTGTTGAGTATGACAAGTATATGATTAGCTTCATTTGTCTTTGAGATATTTGACATCTGGAAAGTGATACTTCATCTGAATGATTCCTTGATTTATTGTATGGAAATGATTTTTCTTTTTCCTGCATGCTAATACAATCCATCATCAGCTTTAGCCTTACATCCATACCTTATCCAGTAGACCTAGGCCTATGACACAAGTCAGTCCTGCTCCGGCCTTAGGACCTTCTCTTTGTTACTCGTGTCTTCCATCTTCCACTCTTGACATACTCTCATGTCCCTATATGCCTGCTAAATAACCCAAGTTGCCAAGTTCTCATTGAACAGGAAAGCTCTTTTGCAAAGGAGAATGTAGCCTAGTTTTTGAATTTTTGGGGGGCACATTTGCAGCTCGATACTTATCAAATGGAGTTTAAATGTATTCATTCTTGAGATAGCCAGGCCTTTGCAAGCAAGAGGGAGGGCTAGGTCTGGCTTGCTCAAGACTGATGTATGTGATACTTTATTGACATCATTATCACATATGGTATTCATGGATTTTCAGCCATGAAGGGATACTAGTCATATTAGCAGTTTGGGGATTGAGCATGAACTCTTATTTTACTTCATATTGATGCTCAAGCATTTGACTATGAAATGCTAGAATGTAACATCAGGTTCTTATAATGTGGTGAAGTTGGGAACCTAAATGTTAAACTTCCAGAAAACCTTATTCATGTAATGCAATGGGAATATGTAAGAAAAATGTATCTGTATTACAGTCTTGGTGTAGGTAGTACACTGGCAACTAAAAGTTGAATGGAGTGGTTTCTATAAATATGCACCCACCCCATCTGGGAGGGTTTAGATACTGAAGTTTGTCTGATTCGGCTAGTCCTTGGCTCACCATGTAGGTAGGCTTTTTTTTATTATTGCCTGGACTTGGTGATTACTCACCTTAAGGATTTACTCCAAGGCTTCATGCTGAGCTGTGACTTCATTATTCATTAAGGTAAATGATATCCTGAAGCTGTAGATGCAGTCCAAATGTAGGAGATGATACAAAATTGTGAAGGGATTCCAGATTGCCTAGCTCATTCCCATTGTGTATCAAAATCATACATGAGCCATTTCTTGATTCCTCAATTGAGGACATGTCATTGATTTCATAAACTTATTTATTTAGCATGGCCTGGAAGCTTTGGAAGCTAAGTAAAATTCCCTATATCAGTTAGCATAGTGCTGCTTAGTTTGCAATCAGCTGAGACCCATGCTAAGGCCAGAAGTTTGGCTTTTTGACTAATAGGAGAAACGTCAGTATTGCTAAGGTTCAGTGTTCGGGCATGTATGCTGATGCCTGGGCAAGCATGATTCCCTGATTAATTTGCATAACTTGCTGGCATTTATTTTCAAGAGCTTTAATCACCATACTCTTGGACATGCAGAGTTGAGAATTCTTGCTCATGAATTTTTTTCGCCAAAAGTGATTTTTCATATACATAATAAAGAATCTGAAGTTTATATCAGATGCAAATATATAAGAGGATTTAAAAAGCAGTATCAGATCTTTTATGAAAGGAAATCCACTTTTGCTTTGGAGATGTACAGAGAGGCTCATTTAATTTTGTATCACTTCTGGAATATTCTCATTAGCTTATTTTGTATTCCTTGATAGAATCTGCCCTGTAAACCTGGAGAGATGTTTCCTTCTATCCATATGTTTATAATTGCTTGGGCCTCCGTGTGTATATCCGCAAGTGCATGTGCGCATGAGCGGCACCTTCATGCTTACCCCGGGGTGTACGTCTCCCTCTCTTCGGCTCGCACTTTCTTTTCCCGGCCGTTACAACAGTCGGATCTATTTTCGATAACGTAACAGCCCTGGGGGGTGGGGGGGAGAGAGAGTTAAGATGGCATAAGGGAACAAAAAAAAGCGATGGAACGAGCGAGAATCGAAACTAGGACTTACTGTTTGCCGGTTAAGCATGCTTCCATTACAACACCGAACCCAGGCGGATATATTATACCTCTCCATGCCATCCCTAACACTACCACGGGAGGGAAAGGTATGTTATCTAATTGACGGCTAATTTATCTAATTGTTGCACCACTAAATCAAAGACTTTGTTCATTTCTTTTGAAAGTTGAATATCGCATAAACACCCCAGTTTTTTTGCCTCACTGATACGACTCCCATAGGTAGTGGATACCCTATGTGCACACCGGGAAACACTAGTAATAGGTCCTCGTACAGGAAGATGTTGATAGAATGCTTGAAAACGTCCAGATTAACATTGCTGGATTTAAGCCTCACTGGCCAACAACTGGAGACCGGCCAGAAACCGGGGTGTTTACCCTATATGCTTGGTAACTTCCAGGTCATCTGCAATCTTTTTTTTTCAGTTGAGGTATTTCTGGATTCTGTGGAGGTATAACAGCTGCAAATTCGGAATGAAACATTTTAAAGTGTAATGTTAGCCTTGATTTTTTCATTCTAGTCGGGTTCTAACTTGTTATTTTACCTTAAAAAGGTGTCCATGTTATCCCCTCTTCAAACAGAAAAGGTTAAGGAGGTGATTCCATGCACTTATTAGAATTGGTGCTGAGAAAGAACAGAGACATATGGGGTTTATCCCTGAAATTTACAGCATGCAAAACTTATGATAAGTGCATGGAATCACCTCCTTAACCTTTTCTGTTTGAAGAGGGGATAACATGGACACCTTTTTAAGGTAAAATAATATGATGACGGTGATGTTACTAATCCAAAAATCGCCCTCACTGCTTCGTTACATTACCTTCAAATACGGTCGATGCACTCCTCAGGCATAGTAAGGTTACCGCCCACACAGCAGGAGAGCAGTGTGGCAACAAGAAACGGTGAAGTTACTAGTCCAAAAACACCACCCCCCAGGGCATAGTTACATGACTATCCTGGATGGTAATATAACTGGGATTTGAGGGTGGTTTTTGGACTGGTAAATTCGTTTTTTTCTTCTTGTTTCCTTGCCGTGCACGTGCTGTGTGTGTAAGCCATCTCAATCCCACACCAGCAATTTTACGGCTATGCTGCGATTATTGCATTGAGAATGGCGACAGCGACATGTTTGAAATAGCGATGGATTTCATGTCTTAACTTTTCGTAATTAAAATTAGCTTCATGAAAGCATGTTGCCACATTTTCCTCACGTTTTCATCTTATTTTATTCGATGTATCAACAATCTCCCCAAGGCAAAGTGAAAAGTAATTAATGGGTAATCAATCACCGATCCGAAGTCACGCCAAAATTGCATTTACTTTCACGATGCTCCATCGGCAAACCATGGAGAAATGCTCTACGGTTTAACTGTATAGCAGTTCGCAGCGTGGTTCCAGAAAGGCTATTGAAATGCCCATTCCAATCGCTCTAAGCCTGATTCGCCCCCACGTGCCAATGATAAAAATATGAAGTATAAATATTGTGGGATCAGACGAATGCACATTTCCCCTGGAGAAAACGTCTAACCAGGAAACTGTTTTTATTTAATTAAATAAATTGGAAATATGCTTACCATGAAATCATGATGATTATGAAGATTAAAATATATTGTAATTCTTCTTCATAATACGAACATATTCAAGAAGACGAAATAAATGCTTTTAATTGACGATGCTACTCTACAATTCAATCCAAAAGTATCAGAAAGCAATAAAAAGAAAACAATAATAATGAATAGCGACTGTATTAGGACACTGATTCTAATTGTAAATGGCTAATTGTTAATTATTAGCAATGGCTTTACGATAGATTCTGAGTTATTGTGCCGCATGATTTTCCGACTTAATTCCCGACTTTCCTAAGCTGCAATCCAGATGGACACGAAACAACCGAGGTGAAAGAAGATTTGCGATGAGATCGGCAGAGCAGAATTGCAAGTTGGCACGGGCGCAGACCAAGTGCCATCCGGGTCGCACGTCACGTGTTCGCTACCGACCAATCGGAAGCCTTCGTCGCAGACGTGCGTCGCCGTGGACCCGACGAAGTAGTTGGTGAAGTTTTGGTAGCCGTTTTCGATCCCCGGCAGCGGTGGGCAGCTGGCGATCCGCTCGTTCAACGCGAGGACGGTGAAGTTGAAGGAGTCTTCGGTCTGCTTGGTGCGGTTTGCGANTTTTTTTTATTATTGCCTGGACTTGGTGATTACTCACCTTAAGGATTTACTCCAAGGCTTCATGCTGAGCTGTGACTTCATTATTCATTAAGGTAAATGATATCCTGAAGCTGTAGATGCAGTCCAAATGTAGGAGATGATACAAAATAGTGAAGGGATTCCAGATTGCCTAGCTCATTCCCATTGTGTATCAAAATCATACATGAGCCATTTCTTGATTCCTCAATTGAGGACATGTCATTGATTTCATAAACTTATTTATTTAGCATGGCCTGGAAATACGGTCGATGCACTCCTCAGGCATAGTAAGGTTACCGCCCCAATAGAGATGGATTTCATGTCTTAACTTTTCCTAATTAAAATTAGCTTCATGAAAGCATGTTGCCACATTTTCCTCACGTTTTCATCTTATTTTATTCGATGTATCAACAATCTCCCCGAGGCAAAGTGAAAAGTAATTAATGGGTAATCAATCATTGATCCGAATTCACGCCAAAATTGCATTTACTTTCATGATGCTCCATCGGCAAGCCATGGAGAAATGCTCTACGGTTTAACTGTATAGCAGTTCGCAGCGTGGTTCCAGAAAGCCTATTGAAATGCCCATTCCAATCGCTCTAAGCCTGATTCGCCCCACGTGCCAATGATAAAAATATGAAGTATAAATATTGTGGGATCAGACGAATGTACCTTTCCCCTGGAGAAAACGTCTAACCAGGAAACTGTTTTTATTTAATTAAATAAATTGGAAATATGCTTACCATGAAATCATGATGATTATGAAGATTAAAATATATTGTAATTCTTGACGAATGTACCTTTCCCCTGGAGAAAACGTCTAACCAGGAAACTGTTTTTATTTAATTAAATAAATTGGAAATATGCTTACCATGAAATCATGATGATTATGAAGATTAAAATATATTGTAATTCTTCTTCATAATACGAACATATTCAAGAAGACGAAATAAATGCTTTTAATTGACGATGCTACTCTACAATTCAATCCAAAAGTATCAGAAAGCAATAAAAAGAAAACAATAATAATGAATAGCGACTGTATTAGGACACTGATTCTAATTGTAAATGGCTAATTGTTAATTATTAGCAATGGCTTTACGATAGATTCTGAGTTATTGTGCCGCATGATTTTCCGACTTAATTCCCGACTTTCCTAAGCTGCAATCCAGATGGACACGAAACAACCGAGGTGAAAGAAGATTTGCGATGAGATCGGCAGAGCAGAATTGCAAGTTGGCACGGGCGCAGACCAAGTGCCATCCGGGTCGCACGTCACGTGTTCGCTACCGACCAATCGGAAGCCTTCGTCGCAGACGTGCGTCGCCGTGGACCCGACGAAGTAGTTGGTGAAGTTTTGGTAGCCGTTTTCGATCCCCGGCAGCGGTGGGCAGCTGGCGATCCGCTCGTTCAACGCGAGGACGGTGAAGTTGAAGGAGTCTTCGGTCTGCTTGGTGCGGTTTGCGAATTCCAGACTTCCCGTGGAATTGTAGTCGAAGTAGCAGGCGAGACTGTTTCCGCACATCGCCTGAATGTTTGCGGAAAAGGATGGAGGGTCCGGTTGCTGCAGGTTGGGTTCGAATTCGGGATGATTGAAGGTCTCGTAGCTTTCCAATGGTCTGTAGGCGAAGAAGGACTCGTTTGACAGTATTCTCCACTTCTCTCCGAACTCGTGATGAATCTCGTAGAGGCCATCGGGTCCCAGGAGAACCGTCCCGTTCGGTCAGAAGTTCAGCAAGAAGCCTAGCGGCAGCGGCAAGGGGTCGTTAGGAGCTTCGCAAGGGCGTCTGCTCAACGGTCGGCTCGGTTTGTTACACTACCGAGGAACGCGTGTTGAGTTGCACTTCCAGATGTCGAAGAAACTGACACGAATTTGGTTTTGCCGGCTCGAGATGAGCACAGGATCGATATAGACTTCGGATAAGTCCTCGTCGAAAGCAAACGGAGAGCCATCCAGCAAGAGTTCCATATCGTCTCCATTCACCGACGGCTGAACTTGGAAAATCGGGCAATTTTTGCACTCGAAAACGATCGCCGAAATCACAGTAGCCCTAGAATTTTGTCCTATTCTCAACATGTTCCACGGAACCATCCTGATCTGGACGGAGCATCGGTCGCTTCGGACGAGCCAGTATTCCCCGTATCCGTTAAACACGTAGTCTAGTAAATCGAAAGTCGTGAAGTGCGGATCCCCATGCACTTTCGCGGACACGGGCGGAACGAAGCCGATATTGGAGTGCGACGGCCGTTCCTCGTAGTACTGCCGGCACGAGCTGCCCGTATTCGATCCCGATTCGGCCCCACTTTGGCGCTGGTGAGGTCGGCAACATTTGTCCCATCTGTGGACGAACCATCTCCCTGAGGTATGCGAAAAACAGAGTTTATAGAAACGAGGCGAGATGGCGCCTAAGTTGCACCTATTCCAGTGGTATCAAAGAGCGATTGACTCCCAAGTCCCAAATGATTTTCATGCTGAACCGGATTTTACCGGATTTTACCGGATAGCCTAAAGGAAGACACTCGAATTCCTACATGCAATTGCTCAAATAGGTTAAATAGAACGTGATGAAAAAAAAAGAACAGGGGAAACAGCGATAATGGTTTCCCCTGCGGAATTTTCCCGGAGACGATCGAAGAAGGGAATTCCCCCCTGCGGACTCTTCGCAGCGCGACCCAGTGGAACAAATAACAAACAAATAAAAAACTCCCGGGAACAAATATTGGGACTCGCTCGAGGCTTCTTCCACGTGCTAATTATTTAGCATACGAGCAGAACGGGATAAAGTTTTGGTTCACGTCGCGCGTGTGGAAATCCATCATCGTCTCTATGTCGGCCCAAAGCGGGCGTGCTGCTTGGAATATATCAAAACATTTTTCTACGAGCGTGAGAAGGAATTTTTTTCATGATTTTATACATTTTTCTCCCGTTCGCGGCCCTTAACTTTGGTCTCCTCCCTGGTACTCGTGATCACGAGAGAGCAATCTCTCTCCAAAGTAATTTAATAAATCGACGGAAAGCCTGTCATTGACAAAAAAAAATTGGTGGGAGCATATGCGTGAATACCTGACGAATGAGACTCTGCGTCGGTTTTATCACTCGGATTCCCGTCTTCCTCGGGGACGCACGCTCAGACTCGCGCAAAAACCCGTCCAATCGGAGCCAACATGCGACAGAATCGACAGACGCAATGGCGAAAAGGTGGTCGGCAGTAAACACGATGAAGCACCCAAGGGCATGGAGGGATTGGAAACAAACGGAAATTTGTGCGACACTCACCGACCAGATGTAAAGTTCGAGCAGAGAGGGATACCTATGAAACAGTGTGACGAGCCCAGACCGAATGCTATCGAGAATCGTGGGGGTAGGGGGGGAGGGGGTTATGTTGCGAGCCGTATTGCTAGGCAACACGGGCCAAACAAGGTGAAGGGCGCAATTATCTTAGAAGCATCAAGTCCATGCGATCTATAAGTCAGAGTACGGGAAAAGCACATAATACGACCTGGTCGTAAGTGGTCAAGGATTTATTTATAACTTCTCCAAAACTTGATGAAAATGAAATGATGCGAAGTCCATAAAGTGAGTACCTAATGGCCACTTTCTTATTATAGACCTTGAGGTAGCCATTTTTTCATTTTGAGGACTGAGAACGTACCGATCTCGGAATAGTGCCAGATCTTTTCCTCCACTTTGGCATGGCCGAGAATTAATTACCCGCATCTGGCGTTTTCGTTTTTTTTTTATATTCATTTTTATGAGGAAGATATTCAGAAAACATTTCAAGGGAAATTTCGTCGTTCGACCTTGTTGCAACAACTTCTTGAAGGTATCTCGACTTGGGAATAATAAAAGATCATTTCGGAGATTTAAAATCACGAAACAGGAGTTCTCTCGACAAATTGGCGCAATGACCGCCGATTTCCAGACATTTCTGAGCTTTGGCAATTGCATTCTCGGCAACATCAATGATCATTCCATTAATTTTCTAGAAGGTAGCACAAGAGCTTTTAAAAAATTTCTGATCTGTGGGCTTGTTGTTAGAAAAAAGCCTTTTGAGAAGCCCGAGAGAAAAAAAATTCAGATTGGGTCAAAATCCGGAGATTGTGACGGTCATTTGTCTTGGCTGACAATTTGGATTGCTTCGCTCCATATGTCCGAACTTTTAATTGGAACAAGGGTTTGGGAAATGAATTCTCAGTCGCGTTAGAGTGTAGGAACAACAGATGTGACGTCATTCAGAGGGCGAATGATAAACAGCCTACAAATATTAAAAAGTTAGTTCCCCAGATTCGGTAGGAAAAAAGTTGCCCTTAGTCACTTTATGGACACCCTGTATATCTTCCCATCGAAAAAAAAAACAGGACCAAAAAGGAGTTCACCGATCTTCATGAAATTTGCTTCACTAGCTCCTACTGGCACACCGTGAAAACAGTTGGAGTTTCAGGTGTGTTGGATGAATATTCACGGAGAAAACTTACCGAAAAGATCATATTTCAATGGCGGCTATGGGGTCAGACCAATTGCCCGATGAAGATTTTCACAGACGAAGCATTTCTGCCCATCATGAGGAGTCTTCCTGCCACAGAGAAGCAAATAATTCTGTATGATAATTTGCCTCTCGCTCCATAGGGAGACTCCATCCGTATCGATTTCCCTTGCTCCAGTCCACAGTCGGGCTCTGTGCGATAAACCACATCGAAATACGAATGGAGCTAGGGTATGCGCCAACTAGAGATTCCGTATTTATTAATTGGGTCTAATGGAGTGGCAACGGTTTAGAGAAACTCGCAGTGAAGGGTTTTAAAATGTGAGATTTCTCAGCCGCATACGAAAAGCAGAAAATCGTCCATCATCGATGATCTCCAAACCGGTCAAATATTCACGTGGTAATAACCACTTAATACATGACCTTGACCTTTTTTATTTTATTCACTGAAAAAGTCTTGAAAGAGGTTCTCTGTCGAAAGGAAATATTCGAGGAACGGAACACATCTTTCGTCCGTATTTTCTGGTGATGCTAGCGACATCTATGATGACCTTTCGATGCAGATTCACCTCTTGACGCGCGATTTTGTGGCTCTGACACGAAAGGCAGCTGACAAAATTCCGTCTTCACATCGAAAGCGATTTGGACGCGAAGGAGACATAATGGGGGATTTTAGAAAGAAAACTTCCAAGAGTCTTTCTAAGATGACGGAGGAAACAAGCAGCCGTGAGATTCGGCGGAGAAACAGGAGAATGATGGAACGAGTGATTGGACCAAAAAACGCATGAATGGAAGCGCAATTGGAAGAACGCAAATAAATACGAACGACCACATGACCCCCATGAGTCAAGCCCGCGGCGTCTCTCGGAAGTCGAGATGTCCCACAAAGATGATAAGACGCTTTGCCACCGTGTACAGCATAGGTCTGCCTCCCTGCGCTCGAGAGTCTCGGTTCATATACTTCAGTCTACGACCAGAACCGAGACAGGAAAGCAAACAGGTACGGGGGGGGGGGGGGGGGGGGGGGGGTCGATCGGATCGAATGCGATTAGGACCTCCGCATCATAAAGGATAATAAAAGGGCAAATATCGACGATTGAGGTCACGATGACATCGATATCCAGCAATAATGCATGATACGACCAATGTGTCACTGTAATGGTTGCTGATGTAACATCATCATTTCATAAGTAGAGGCTCGAATTGCACCTTACCATACAGGTAACATAACAAATGATGGAGGTAATGGAGCAATTTGGTGCGAGCGAGGAAACTGATGCTATCGGTCTGACCCTTCGGATCCCTCCTCATAAAAAGGCACTGAGAGAAATCGCTAAATCGAGATGATATAGTTCTCTCAATTTTTACATTTAAATTTATTTTTCTCAAGAAAAAAAAAACATCAACTGGATTTTCGGTACATATCTCTCGCTTCCCGATCGTACCGGGTCGCCTGAAAAGCGTTTGCAAAAAGGAAGTGCGTCTATAGCCGAGGGTGGTTTGAGTCGTTACGCATCGTCTAGACGCGCGTCAACCTCCGTCTTCCACTTCATCGTGCCGAGGAAGGCCCCCTTCCCCCCCCCCCCTCCCCCTTGAACCCTCGGGGCAATGCATTGACAGTCGAGGGATTCACGCGCAACCGCCTGACTGCAGGGCCTGGGCATGGCCTCCTTGCCGCTTCACCTTCCCCCCGACCCGTGCGAGCGTGAGGGTTTCGAAGGGATTCTCATGTAACCACTCACTTCATTTTATTCATTTTACGAGTCCAGTCTCATACGGTGTTTGTATTCCGTTTGGTGCGTTGGTGGTGCAACACGTATCGTCAGTGAGGTCATATCCGATAGTTAACAGTCCTTTAAGAACACGTGGATTCCAATGGGAGAAAAATAGCTCATTCGCTAAAAGGTCCCGTTATCTCCTCTAAATGAGGCTTGTGCATTCGGGCTATCCGGCTTTTTTAGCCGATCATCTGGAATCAAGTGGTGCACCCGCAAATTAATTTTCGGATTGAATTCGTAGTACCATGGTCGAGGAAAAGGGAGAAAGGAAGCTCAGACTCCAGAGGACACCCTTCATCAGAGGGTTTTAAAGAACCATGCTCATCGGGGTCACAATCTGCAATCGATGGAAGCGCTCATTCGTGTGCGTGTTTGGAGGATGAGTGGGGTGCTAACAGTGGTGTGTTCAGTTTATGATTTCCATTTGGTTCTGCATGAAATTAAATGAAATTCGGAGAAGATTAAGTTGTTTCTGGCTTCATTGCACGCATCACGTCATGAGCACAACTTTCTTTTTCTGGTTAAAAATCTTGATCGAATAGAGTAGACTTCTCCAGGCCCTTTGGGAAATTTCTCCATGGACATCAGTTGCACTTTTCAATCATATTTCCAATGTGATTGATCCTCGATAGAATACCTTCGATTGCCTGTTCAAATCGGAGAGCCTTTCTTGCAGCTTCAGGCATTTCATTAAGAAATTACGGCCTGAGGTCCAAAAGTGACACCACATGGCCTGGTGAATGTTGAAAGAGAAACATTGGTCCAAAATGAATTGCACTTTTAGCCTGAGTTAACCTGAGGGTATGGAGGTGCTTTACAGCTTCTGATAGAATTACAAGTAGAATTTTTTTTGCGATTGCCTTGAAATTGACATTACGTTTACGTAAAATTTACGTTCCAATATTTACGTCACCAAAGTGTACGTGTATTTTACATGATCTAGAGGTCACACCTCCTGACATGATATCAAGTTTATACAAAATTAACACCACACCGCCCATATGAAACTTTAGCTGACCATCCGGCAGTTGCAGTACGAAGATTCCTCACTAGATGGAACCCTTGTTCCTTGCATCCTACTAATACTAATAAGTACTGGCTTTCCTGATACAGTATCGGGTTTTCTTACCAACATTCTACTTTTCATTATGCAATCCATGAATATATATATGGAAAATATGAAATGATTAAATATTTTTTATAATATATGACTCAGGGAATCATTAAATGCTGAAGTTAGGCATTTTTATTACAGCAGTGCACGGGATTATGGAGGAGTAGAATCCCAGCCCAACACGTGCCACACCTTCTCCATCCGATATGGAGAAGTGCTCCCCTGAATATCCACTTCTTTCAGGGTTCCGGTACGGGAGGAGGAAGCAGTAAGTCATTTTGGTTCTCTTGAGTGCGGATGAGAATGAGTACTTGTCCAATGACCCTAGAAGTATGGAAAGGAAAGTATGGTATCGTTAAATACAAATGATTTGCTAATGGAAAATTAATATAAATCTTACATAAAATGAATATAAAAATGCTCTTTGGAATGCAAACGGGAATGTAAATTTTATGTAAAATATACGTTAATTTTATATCACCGTTTACCTATCACAGAGGTGACACTTCAGAAAAATGTTGGTGCGGTTTGCGAATTCCACACTCCCTGTTGCATTGTAGTCGAAGTAGCAGGCGAGACTACTTCCACACATCGCCTGAATTTTTGCAGGAAATGCTTTTGGGTCCGCAAAGAATACATTAGAACTTGTCCCTTTCTTTCGCCATTCTTAAAATCCTCAAATAGGCAAATAGGCAGAACATTCAGCCGATTCCCGATATTTTTTTCCCAGTATTTTTCCCCAGTTATTTTCCCCCAATATTTTTCCTTCATTATTTCCCCTCAGTATTTTTTCTCAGTATTTTTATTCCCCAGTATTTCCCCCCAGTATTTGTTTCCCCAGTATTTAAAATCGTTTCACGGTGTTTCACTTACGATTTCGTGATTTGGTGACCACGGTCGGTCGTGCTTATTGCAAGACTGCTATCCATCTTGTTATCGTCTACCATCACTCTAGGACCTGAATCTAGCTAATCCATCTGAAATGTTAAGTGACTTAAAAAAGATTTTCTTGATATCTTAATGACATTTGAGTACGTTTACTTGTCCGAGCGATCTTTCACCTTGAAAATAACACTGATGCCAAATTACAGTTGAAGCACATATTTCTTTTATGGAGAAGTTTCATTTAGCAATATTTCTTGTTATCGCCCAAACAATTGTCAAGTTTGTCACGTTATGTCGATACCTTTCTGGAAGCATTGAATTTTAGGGCAACATTTCTGAAGTGTGCCTTTTTCTTGCTAGGATTAGTCTGATGAGAAGCTAGGATAACCTCGAGAAAAACGAACCGCATAGAAATCCCATGGAATCCCCATTGGAATCTTAGGCAATTCCTTATAAGAAAATAGGAGAAAAGCCAGCCAGCTGCAGAGTGCAAATAGAATAACATATTGCTCTAGATTTTCATTTCAAGTAAGTTTTTAGGAGATATTAGTCGATATAATTCAAAATTAATGCCTTGACTACTTAGACGTGCGCAAAAGCATATCAGGACTGGAACCTGGCGCCGAACAGAACATAGGAGTCATGAGCCTGTCAGGATAAACCTGAGAGTCGGCCTGACAAGAACGACAAGAAAGACTATGAGCATTAGGAAGCTCTTCATGATCACCGGAACTCATTAACAGAAGGGAAGTGTGTGAGGTGCCAGAAATTGTCAAGTGCATCAAGTGATAAACTCTACTGCCAGCACCACAAGCTATGCAAATGTATAACCTTAATTTGTGTTTACGGTTCTTTTTCTATGTGTTATGTATGTGACCGCAATTAGTGTTACAGCTAATTAATAATAATATTAACCCGGAAATGTATGGAACCATAAATATATGATATATACAGATGATTCTAGCGACTGAGTGAGTGAAGTCTGTCGCTAATTCTAGCAATGTTATAGAAATGGTGAGTGGCTGAAACTTGGTACTCGATTAGCTGCTAGATTGCTGATTCAAGAAAAAAAAAAGTCTACCATGGAGATACCACCTACAGGGGTGGCATATTTCGGAGTAGGGGGGGATTAATTCTTTACCCTTGGGTGGCTGACACCACACTCGAACACGGATGGATATAGGGTAGCTGACTACAGAAAGTCGCCGACTGCCTCATTTTTGCTTTCTTTTGAGTTATTGTCTCTAATTTTATTGATGTAGGGCTGCCTACTCGAACTGTCAAGATTTCGTTTTCATTTTGGAAGGAATACAATTAATAATCAAGGTCTATTGCATCAAGAAAAGCGTACGAAAGCGGCAATCTTAATAAAAATTCACCTACTATATATAAAAATTGAGAAGCGAGAGACGCCCCCAGAACAAAATGATAAGCCAAGACTACATGCAACTGCGAATCACGTCGGGTAACCGTGCAAATCCGAATTGCTAAGCAACAAAGGCCACATACAAAGAAGGCTGTCTGTTTTCTCAAACGCACACACTGCGATCGATTGCATGCGACTAAGTGAGGCAAAGCAGAAAGGCATGAGACAATTTGAAGTGAATAAGTTTTGTCGCGATTTCATACTCACTTTGCATTGCTCATGGAAAAATAAAGCGGAACTTCCGTATAAAATATATTTGCCGAGAAACCTTTTATCACATGGATGGTGACCTCACCTGCCTTAACCGACTTAACCTTCGAAATGAGTTAAGCGGGCGAAAGGTGGACAAAAAATGGACAAAAAATTTAAATTAACAAGCTGTTTGAGTGGTGGTTTCTATAATGGAGCTTCATGGAATCTCCGAACTCAGACGAAAGCTGCGCGTACCACCTAGGCGTGTAGAACGACGTGCAAGGACCATCCTTAGAACCCGAATGGCTCGATTCCATTTTGAGACTTTCATTTCGATCGAGTGAAACTCTGGAATCCAAATGAAAAAAACTTGACACAAACGACACGACGACGACCTCAAAGGCGACAGAGCACTCCGCCTCGCATCGCTTGGATCTCCTCGAGCCAGTCCCGCTTCCCCCTCGACGAACGACGCTCGACGACGTCGGAGAGCATGCGAAGGACCGACCGAACGGCCCGCACGGCTCGACAGTCCTCCGTTTCCCACGGCGTATCGAGACACTTGCACCCGTCGCTGGGATCTCCGCACCGCTGGTCGTCATCCAGATCGTAGAGGCGCACGGCGACCGACCTGGCCCACGTCGGGCACGGGACGAGTTTCGGATCGAGCAGGCGAAAGAAGAGCCAGGCGGACGCGTGGCCGGAGGAGGAGAAGTTCTCGCGTCCGTACCGCTCGTACCAGTCTCCGTATCGACCGCCTGCGACGTTTCCGGCGATGCCTCGACACGTCTCGACGTTGTCCCGGACGGTACGCTCGTCGACGCGCGAGATCGTCTTGGATCCGCGGAGGTATGCGAGCGCCGCGTCCGTCACCTCGTCGTCGTCCAGATCGGGAACGGACTCCGCTTCGGGAGTGGAATCATCGCTGCCGTCCATCTCTGCGTCTCTGCGAAGATAGAAGAACCACCGATTTCCGAACGTGCAACGCGACCGGTACACTCGAACTGACAACAAATATGAAATCATTCGGAATCGCACGAGGACGTCACGACCCCCCCACCGATACGAAATGCCATCAGCAGACGCGTTCGAAAGAGAGGGAAACCTTGCAGGCAAGAAAGTTCAGCATCATGCGCTCGTCTCTTCACGTTCGGAGTTGCTTTAAATGATCTGATCTAGCAATTGTATCGGTTTTATGGGTACAATGCAATTATGGGAATCGGTTTCCAGTTTATTGCGTCTCTTGTATGCCGTCTGTTACAGACTTCCACGGGAATATGTATTTTATCATATCGATATATCGATTTGTTCCTGTATGAATTTCTGTCTACACTGTTGAGAACACAATTTAATTCCTTCTTGCCGACTGAATTCACTTAAGATAAACTTGACGAGTTTCATTTCGTTATGTCATCACGTGCCTAAACTTTATGCCGTCCGTCAAAGTTTAATGTTGCCACAACGTGGAAATTCAACATCGTCCCTTTATGACCCCAAAGTGGGCGTGCTGCTTCGGAAGAACCTGGCAACGCATTTTTTGACGAGCACGATATTGGAAAATTTTCAGTATATTTATGCTTCACAGTATGAATGATAGAATTGTGCTCGTTTCTAAGGAGTTCGTGATGATGAAATGATTTTATTTCATGAACTTGGAATTTTCCCTCATACCTCGCAGTTATGGTTCCTCCCTGGTACTCACGATCACGAAAAATAATCTCACTCCAAAGTAATGGAAGAAAGCGACGGAAAGCCCGTTATAGAAAAAAAAAATGGTCCGGAAATCTGCGTGGATCCCGAGCCGGGAATGCCCGTGGGCAGGCCGATGAACACTCATGTGCTGAACGCTGTTCTGCATACTGCTTGGGGCTTTGTCATTCGGATTCGCGTCGTCTGAGGCGGTGCACGACACGGACGCGCATGGAAGCATCCGCGAGCGGTTGAGGCAACAGACACGATGAGGAAAAAAGTGAAGAGGTGGGAGGGGGGTGGGTCCACGACGATATACGAGAGGGTGCCGCATGGAGGAATCGAAAACAGAAAAGTATATTTATGGGCCACTCACCGGATGTAAATGTTGAGCAGGGAGGGAACGCAAAAAATGTGACGAACCCAGACTGAATGCAATCGCGAATATGGGGGGAGGGGGGAGGGGGAAGGGGGGGAGGGTGTTACCTTGCAAAGCCGTATTGCTAGGCAACACGGGCCAAACAAGGTGAAGGCCGCTATTATCTTCGACTCATCCAGTCCCTGCGATCTATAAGTCAGAGTGGGGTACTCGAAAAACACACGATACCACCTGAAGAGCAATGGTTCGAGGATTACTTAGCAACTTCGCCAAAATTTAAGGAAAATGAAGTGAAACAACCAATCATCGTCATGAAAAGCAGGATCGATGAAATTTGCTTCACTAGCTCCTACTGCCACACCACGAAATCGATTGGAGTTTCAAGTGTGTGGGATGAATATACACATCGACTTGCCGGTACAATCCAATTTCAATTTCGGCTATGGCCTCAAACTTATTACCCGATGATGGGTTTCCCAGATGAATCATTTCTGCTCATTCTTAGGAGTGCTCCTGCCACGGAGAGAGATCATTTGCCACTTCCACTCCATAAGGAGACTCGATTTCCCTTGCTCCAGTCCACCGTCGAGCTTAGTGCAAAAAAGCACTTGGAAATGCGAGTAGAGCTACGGTATGCGCCCATTGGAGATTCCATGCTGATTAGTTTGGTCTAATATAGTGGCTAAGGTTTAGAGCAAGGGTGTGGATCCAGCGTCTGGTGTGCTCTGTCGAGCGTGGGTTTAGTGAGCCAAGTGTTTATGCCGGCCATTGTGAAATTCTACAGAATTAACACTAGCTCCTGCACTAAATATGCTATCCCCGTTGATAATGGTTATGGTACGGAAAACTCCAAGATGCACTCTAAATACCGCCGCGATAATGAAGCCCCTACACTGGGTCGATCGGATCGAATGCGATTAGTACGTTTGGCAATCATAAATGATAATAAAAGGGCAAACACTGACGATTGAGCTCATGATAACCTCGATATCAAACATTAATGAATGACATAATTAAACAAGGTGTCGCTGTTTAATTAGTGAGATAACATAACGATTTCGTAAGTTGGGACTCGAATTGAACCTTACCTTACTGGTAACATAACAACAATTGATGGAGGCGATAGAGCATTTAGGTGCGAGCAAGGAAACTGATGCTACTGATGGTCTGAGACTCCGGATCCCTCTTCGTAGACGAGGAAGCCGGCAATATGAGATGTGATGAAAAAAAAAAAACAGTTTTCGGCAGCGAGGACAAATCTTTATGCATTCACCAAGAAATGTTTTCCTACCTCACGGATGCAGAACGGTCACAACATTTTTAAGGAGAACGTTTGGGCCTTGGATAAAACTATTAGCTCAGTTCAAGGCTTACAGAATGAATAAGTGTAAATGAATAAGGGTAAATGAATAAGGGTAAATGAATAAGGGTAGATGAATAAGGGCAGATGAATAAGGGCGGAGGCTATTGCGCGCTCTTGAGAACACTTGAGGCGATGGGACTGATCGTGAATGACTGCAGAGTAAAAAGATATGTTGGACGTGACGGGAAAAACGCGACGAGCGGACGTGTCATCGTATCTTATAGTGTTTCCCGTTATCGTTTTTATCGTTGTGTGAAGTGTAAAGACATTTTCTGCATAGCCTACCCTTATTCGAATACTTCGAAGCTGCGAAATGTGGATTGCTATGTAACTTACGGTCTGGTTCTATGGAATTCCATCTAATGATCAAAATTTAGGAAAAAAGTAGGAATTTTTCCTCACGCCTACCCCCTTAGACCATTCGTCGGCGCGCATGATCCAAACCCAGTTTCCAAACATTTCAGTTACCATATTTCATCAACACACATACTATTTTTTTTTCTGAATTCATCTGTCGAATTAAACGGAACCGCGAAAGAACAGGAAAAAACACAGGAGCAAGCCGCACTCATCGCAGTCCGCCTCCCTCACGCGAGCACGACCAAACCTCCCATTTCTTTCCTGCGAGCATCCTCGAAAGAACGACCGGTCCTACTCTCCCTTCCTCCATGCAATCGGCCGTGAGGGGCAAGGCCGGACGGCTCCCGCCATCTAGCGGCCGAATGGGGGAATCGCGTCTTATGCTGTGAACGCCTCATCGCTGTCTCGGCATCGCACCAGCTTATTGCAAGTCTCCTAAAGCAGTTTGTCAACTCCTTAAGGAAAAGGTATAGTGCGCTTACGTTCTCGTACTAAAGAACTCTTCGATTGTCGGTCACGTACAACGATGCTTTTTCCTATACAAAACAATAAGGTTATTCCTGAAAATGCATATTTTGATATACTTGTGAATATGCCTCGATTACGTACCGACGAAATAATGTAACTTTCATCCTAATACGAGCATAACCATAATGAAGCCATTCTTCTGATGGAATAAACAAGGTAACAGGAGAAAAATGCAGAGACATCAGAACGGCACAGCATAACACAGAAGAGAAGCAGAACGTTGAAGTGACAGCAAATCGACGATAAGATGGGTAGAAGTGAAAAAGGCTGACCCATGCACACTCGAAGCTCGAGCGGTCTGTCCATTTGGATTCCCCATCTGCCTCTCGATCGTTCAAGAATTGCCTGTTCATTATCGTGCCACCTGTTTTCCAGATGTGATTACCGACCTTTCTAAACTGCAATCCACACGGACAGAAAGCAACCGATGGTGAAAAGGGTTAGTGATGAGATCGTCAGAGCAGAATTGCAGGTTGGCACGGCTGCAGACCAAGTGCCGTTCGCATCACACGTCGCATTTTCCCTTCCCAATAATCTGAATCCTTCGTTGCAGACGTGCCTCACCGTAGATCCGACCAAATAATTGGTAAACTCTTGGTACCCGTTTTCGATATTTGGTAACGACGTGCAGCCGACGATCTTCTCGTTCGACACGCGGACGGCTTTGTCAAACGCATCTTCATCCTCTTTGGTGCGGTTTGCGAATTCCACACTTCCTGTTGCATTGTAGTCGAAGTAGCAGTTCAGACTACTTCCACACATCGCCTGAATTTTTGCAGGAAATGCTTTTGGGTCCGGTTGCTCCAAAAGCGGTTGGAATTCCGGATGATAGAAGGTCTCGTAGCTTTCCGATGGTCTGTACGTGAAGAAGGACTCGTTCCGCAGAATTCTCCACTTCTCACCAAACTCGTAGTGAATCTTGCGGAGGTGATTGGCTTCCAGCAGAACGGTCCCATCCGGCCTCTGCAAGTCGTTCTTCGGGTCGCCGTCGCCGTTCCCGAGCAACCCTCGAAACGTTCCCGCAGACGAATTTCCCGCAAAGCCAAGCAAAGTGAGGACTCTCTGAGCACAACGCAAAGTGAAGGTCATGTCGAAGAAAGCGATTCGAACTCGGTTTTCTTCGTCCAGTTTCGACACGAGCAGAGGGTCGACTTTGACTTCGTGAAGTTCCTCGTCGAATTCAAACGGCGAGCCATCTAGCAACATTTCCATCGCACTCCCATTCATCGACGATTGGATTTGCAGCGTCGGGCCATCTGGGAACTCGAACACGATTGCCGACATCACGGTTGCCTTCGGAAATCCCACTATACTCCCGGGAACCATTCTGATTTGGATCGAGAACCGTTCGCTCTCGATGAGCCAATATTCGCCAAATCCATTGAAAGTGTAATTCAGAAGATCGAAAGTCGTGAAATGTGGATCCCCGTGCACTTTCATCGGGCTAACGAAGCGTCCGCGCGAGTGAGAAGGCGGTCTGAGAAGGATCTCACCTCCTTCGGAGCGTCCTTCGCCTCCGGTGGGAGAGGGACTTTCGTAGCAAGTGTCTGGTCCGGGATTAGGCGGACGCGGGAGGAGGTCGTTTGGGTCCCCGGACTTCTCGAGTCGGCTTTCTGCTCGAAGATGGATTTCTGGAGTCATGCATGCGGTGCGATTCCAGTGGACGCCGTCACACGCCTTCTCCTCGAACGAAAACAAATCTTCCAAGGGCATCTCGGAAAAGGCGTTCTTCGCGAAAGCCGCTGGAAGGAGTGCCGCAAGCACAAATGCTGCAGCCATTTTTCCGATGCTAAATGTAGAGGAGCATTCGTAGAGAGGTAAATGACTGCAGATGAGAGTACTTCAATTCAGGTAATATCTGTTTTGGATATTTCTTTCCTGAAACGAATGAGACATATTTTCGTTTTTATCTCACTCCGGTTACTAAATATATTATCACAGACTAAACCTTTCTCGTTATCCAGGTAAAGCCGGAAACAAAGACAAATTTTGGGGAAATTCAGGTGGGATATCTCTCTTGGGAATATTTAATAATTTTCTGGCCTTAAAACCTTAAGTAGCCGGTTTTCATTACGTAGGAACGCCCTTTCTGCGCATCGTGCTGACAGTATTGGCAGAATTTTTTCATTTCCTTCTGACTCATTCCAGTAGGGTTAAATCGTGAAGTTCGTAAATTTGCATTCAATCACTACAGTTCAGAAAAGGCAATATGCAGAACTGCAGCATTCAGCCCTATACAAGTAGCAGCGAGTATGCGACTCACTACTACCGCTCCCAAAGCATACATTAGAATATGTTCCAATCTTTCACCATTCTTAAAATCACTCAACAGAACGGGATGAGGGTTAAAGGAAGGAAAGTCGCAACTTTCGTTTCGGATTTTCTGCCACGGATGCAAAGTAAGCAGGTGGAACTCAAAGCCTCTCCTAAAGAGACCTCGCAATACCGCCATTCCACATCGTATCGAATGGACCGATGGGACGTTTCCCGATATTTTCCCCCCGCATTTCCCCCATTATTTTCCACAGAATTTTCCACAGTATTTTCCCCAGTATTTCCCCCCGGTACTTTCCCCAGTGTTTCAAATCGTTTCAGGGCTAAAACTTGGTAATCGAGATTAGCTGTTAGATTGCTGACTCAAGAAAAAAATGTCAACCATGGAGATACCTGCCAAGTTGGCATATTTCGGATTAGAGGGGGGTGGGTTAATTCCTTACCCATGGGTGGCTGACACCACTCTCTTATATTCTTCAATGAAACGGAAATACGGATGGATATCGGGTTGCTGACTGCAGAAAATCGACGATTGTCTCATTAGTACTTTCTTCTGAGTTATTGTCTCTCATTTTATTGATGTAGGGCAGCTTACTCAGACTTTCAAGATTCCGTTTTCATTTTTCAAGGAATACGATTAATAATAAAGGTCTATTGCATCTCAAAAGTGTACGAAAGCGGCAATCTTAATAAAATTTCACCTACTATATATAAAAGTTGATAAGCGAGAGGCACCCACAGAACAGTGCGATAAGCCAAGACTACATGCAACTGCGAATCACGTCGGGTAACCGTGCAAACCCGAATTGCTAAGCAACAAAGGCCACATACAAAGAAGGCTGTCTGTGTCTCAGATCCATGCACGCACTGCGATCGATTGCATGTGACTAAGTGAGGCGCAGCAAGAAAGATATAAGACGACCTGAAGTGAATCAGTTTCGCAGTGATTTCATGCTTACCTTGTCTTATTCATGCGAAAAATACAACGGAACTTGTGAATGAAATATATTTTCCACGAAATATATTGTCACATGGATGGTGACCCCAGCTGGCCTAACTGACTTAACCTTAGATATAAGTAAGCGGATGAATGGAGTAATGATGGAAGGAATCATTGGACACATGATTGAGTGTATGCAAGCGCAGATTAACGGTATAATCGAAATACAAATGACTACAAAATTTTCCATGATGATTGAATCCTCCCCGCGTCGTGCGGTGGAAATCTGGTTCCCTGCACCTGAGGCAGATGAAGCCTTTGCAAATATACGTAAGCTAAGGTTGGAACCAGGGAACTCCCAGAAACAGGCAATGAGATCGAAGCTAATGGAAGACAGACCGATTACAATAGATAAGAAGAGAGCAAACGCAAGCGACGGCGGTCACGATGACGCCTATTCTGAATATTTTAGCATTACGTGATGAAACAATACGTCGTCGGTTAATTGGGCAGACATTAACGTTTCGTATTGCTGGCTTCGAAATGAACTTAAGCTATTGTTGTAACGCATGGTGCAGATAATTTAAGAATTTAGTAGAAGTTAGAAAACTAAGGTCATTCATCTAGCGTTCAGGACGTCAATCAACAGATGAAAGCTGTTGATATGACGACTGCTGATAATGAAAAATGGAAATAATAAAAGAGCCAGTGCCAGATTTGGTAACCTTGCCTTGATATTTGGCCATTTTCCCTTAAAATTCGCGCAATTTCTTCCTGCTGGACCTTTATTCTCATCTGATAGTGTTACTACCAGCTCAAAACCCTGGCTGGAAACAGCTATAATTTCCAGCTGGACTGCAGCTGCAAATTCGGACCCATTCCAACTGGGTAACAGCTGGGAAGTAGTCATCTCCATATATTTTTCCTAATTGCTATATCACTAGCTAAATGATAATTTTTTGTTGACTATTTTTGTCAGAGGTCCAACTGCAGGAACAGCTGATTTTCAAATGTAAATTTAGCTATATTCCAGCTGTAGGGTTTTCTTGATAAAATTCCAACTGGAAAAATTTCCACCTGGAAACAGCTATCAAGACCAGCTGCATTCCAGTTGGAAAATTCCAGCTAAGAAACAACTAATACCTACTATTTTCCAGCTCATTGACAGCTGGAAATGGTCCGAATTTACACATTCAGTCCAGCTGGAATATTCCAGTTGGGATTTTAAACTGGGTAGGCGAAAGTAGATTGGAAGCAGAGTGTGCTTGCCACCGAATTGTCACTGTATATTGCAGCTGTCAGTTCCATCAATGTAATTGAATGAACCCAGGGGCCATACAATGTGCCCTTTAGTATAACGTTACTTTGAACTTCTTCACAACTTGTTACACATCTTTGTTCCTTGCGAATTTCTCCTCAATTCCTCAGAGTACGGCATGTTTTCATTTTGATTTTGGTATGGAGGAAACTATTTCGGCTACATAAGAGGATGGAATATACAGTAATATTTATGTTGCTTCTGGGACCAAGGGTTTCTTGTTCAGGAGATGTTTTATACAAGAATTACATCTGACAGCAGCTAATACTGAGTAAGGTGCATGGAAATTGTTTGACAGTGTGATTATAAAGCATGAAATATTTGCTAAACTGCACCATTCAAAAGATATTTGAAATAATGTGATGTGACGATGTCTTCAGTGACAAGGTTTTCAGTTATTAGAAACACCATGGGAATTCATTCCAATTTCTAATGACAGATTTCACATTCTTGATAGGATATCAATTGAAGTAACATGCTCTCCAATGAGGAGTGGAATGGACCTGCAACACTGATCCCTTGAAGCATCTAAATGATGGAATACATCTCTACAGTTAATTTCTTCTTTCTTTCCTTTCCTTGTACTATACTGAACCCTAAGGTGCCACTTACTCAGTTGTTGATGGATCACTTCATAAATGTTGATGGTAATTATGAGTTGCCTGTTCTTCAGGTATTTACAAACGTTATAAGTACATTTCCCCTTACTCTTCAGTTTTTATCTTTGTCAGTAATATTCCAAAGTCAACAGCATCAATACTTTATTTTTCTTCATTCAATATGATCACAAGATCACAGTGAGATTGAAGGAATTTTTCGAATCAAATAAAATGACAAAAAATAACAAGACGCACCAAGCAACAAAACATCTGGCAAATCATAATTTCCTGGACTGATTCTGTATCCTGAGAGTAAAAAGCATCCCCTATTCGTTTCCTCCGAGTGCTCTCAGCAAATTAAAAGGAGTTCTAATTTCGTAAGCGAAAGGGACCGAAGAAACAGAATAGCCGCTACAACATAACTACTTTGGTCGAAATATGAAGTTTCCGACCAGATCTTGCACTCGAAAGCACTTTGGTCAACTTTAGAAGCCATTTAAATTCTAAAACGCAGCTGGTAAGAGGCATTTATAGGACAAATTCTGCGAAAGAAATTGCCCTGAAGAGGGGCGCGTCTCCATCGCCCTAATATATATACTGGGAATTCCTTTCTAAATGCGATCAATCAAGGCAACACTGAGTAAAAAAAAAACTGTAGGGCAATATTAAGGCAAATGTCGACTTGTCAGACGTTTCGCACTTGAGGAATGCTCGCTAACGAAACGGGAAGCAAATGAATGTTCGCATCTTATTTCACAAATTTTTGGTAGAATCAGAGCGTCTTGTTCACGACAAACTTGGGGAAAAATTGCTAACATCTTTCATCCCTCTGAAGTAGCAGGTCACGTGACATGCCCCCCCTCTTTTTCGTGTGCCATCGGCATGAATTTCACATACTATCGGTGGCTAGCCAACCAACCGAGCTCGGCCGACTTGTAACTTTTTACTACAGAGAACGAGAATTACGTTACAAGTAATATAATCCTGATTCCCCAAGGTGATCGATAACGGACATCAGTGACATAATTATCACCGCTGTAAAATGAGATACAAGAACATCCAAAAGTCTCTACTCTTCCATATTATGTTTGAAAACTGGGAGCATTTGAAAATCCACACCCCCGTTTTGAATCCACCATATATTTAGGGTTTATTCATGTGAACGGGTGTACAATTATAGAAGTGATGATAAGGCATGTCCGTTGGTCGCGCTTTCCTATCATGCTTCAGTTACTGGTTTTGGCCCTTCCTATTCCGTCAATTCTCCCGAATGGATAGTCGAAAAAAAAGACTCGAAATCCATACTATGGATGTAAGTCGAAGGTGTATGACATGGAAGCGACATTTATCAAGCGATGAGTAAAAAAATATTAAAAATATAATTGTCTAATTTCGGCCATAAGAACAGCATTGACCTGAACGGTTCCCGGGCTGTGTGCTCACAACCAACAACGAGAGTACGAGGCATTGTCGGCAAACGGACGTTGTTGCGGTGGCGAATGCTGATCCGCATACTGCATAGTTTTGTCTCTTACCAGTCCTGTTGCCGGTTTACGACAGAGCTTCGCGCATGCCTACAACATTCAGTTAGGGCTGAATGGTTTCTTTTTTTTTGGTGCTGGTCTCAAATTGCCACGAGGATGGGGGAGGATTTTGAACTATTCTGGGACGCGCTCTACTAAACGCGCAAGAAACTGAGACTTTTGAATCAGCGGAAGAAAGAGCAGAACGACGTGCACATGAACTGCTTCGCAGGCAGCTTTCAGAAACAATTAAACTGAGAAAGAGAGCAAAAAGACCTGCATCAAATGCTTTCATTCGACGAATTTCAGCCTGTGGGTGAACGGGCATTTACAACAGTTTTACATGTAAAAGGCAAAGTACCTTGGCCTACACGTAGCTACATAAATCGCAAAGATTCACTGGTCCAAGACATATAACAGGATTAGTGGGAAAATCTGGTCGATAAGGCAACTGGACCGTTTAAGAAGGGAATAATGGATGTCACATTTTGCGAATCTGTAAGGCGTTGTTTGCCGGGAAGGTAAGTGACCCGGAGCAAGTCGAGTCTGGCAGTATTGGCAGCCGTACCGGTGGTTTCAGACTTGTAACAGTCACTAGTAGAGACTTCCAGTCTTCTCAAAATGTCTATGGACTCATGCTGAAAGCCATGTAGAAGTAAGTATAACGCTGGCCTTAGATCTGCGTTGAAGGAAAAGACCAATGGAGCAGCAGTGTTCACACCTCGTGACGTACTCTCCCGTAAAAGGAATCCCCCACCCTTTCACCTTATTCCTCATAGCTCTCAAAAGAGATTCAGATATTTTTTTAAAGTTGCATAAAATATTAATTGTAAGAAATTTTCACATAGTTTACGAAGCGTACTAGATGAAAAGCGCACACTCTTGAATATTGGCAGAAACAATGACGACTGTGTATACGCGATCCTGGACTCCAGGGTCTCGGACAAAATCGGGTCCCTATATTTCCAATGGGCCTGAAGTAATAGTAAGTCTGTGGAGACCGAAAAGAGGAGAAATAGGGGGAGAGAGAGGGGTTGAAGACAGTGGAAAGTCTATCAGAAATAATTTCCAAACTACTTCTACGGTGTCCCATTTGTTGATTGTGAGACCGTCTGTCCGTGTGGATTAGTTCTGTCGAAGAAGACACAGGCTGACAGGACCTTGAATTGGAACATCGTGGATTTCCATTTGTAATCGTCACGCTTCACATAGGATTACGGCACACTCTTGGAAAAGAGTGAGCGATTTCTTCAAAAAGGGAGCGAAACTGGAGCCAGCAATTTTGCTCTCTAAAAACGAGGAAGTACAATCGATAAGTACTCCTTTATAGGAGCAGAATCCATAAATATTTCGAGAGCGGAAAACGAAGGAAGTAGAGTACTTCTAAAACTATTATTTAAAAAAGTTAGTGGCTGTTCCCAGGAAAGAGAGAGGTGAGCGGCTGCTCTTCCTTGATTTTAGGGAGGAAATTCCCCAACTCCAGTTTTGCTCCCTTTTGAGGAAATCGCTCACTCTTTCTAAGAGTGAAGGGAATTCCGATATATAGCCCTATATATAACCATATGAAGCAATGATTTCAGTAAGATACTGTCAATCTGTGGGTTCGCGATTTTTCATCGTTCAAGACAAATGAAAAAATGTATGCACATCATAAAGACCCAAGATGATAATGAAAAACCCTCGCAGCATCTCAGGAGAACGGTACCGGGTAGTGCGTTGTACAATTTCACTAATCAATCACCCGTATGTTCAGTTTCGACACTCGTTACCCAAAGGTCTGAGTTAAAGCGTAATCACAGCAATCCGGCTGCCTGAGAAATCACACAGAATAACAAAATGCTCCAAGATGTACCATCCTCCCATCAGGGCTGGAGAGATCCTCTCCGCATGGGACGAGACAGGATATTGCAATTTCCAACATGCCATACAATCACAAAAATGTGCGCGACTATACTACCTTTTCTTATGATTCGACACGTACCTTTTTAAGTTGCAGTCAAAATCGACATAAAGCAATCGATGGGAAATACAATTTGTGACTAGATCACCGGAGATTAATTGCAGGTTGGCACGGCTGCAGACCAAGTGCCATTCCCATCACACGTCACATTTTCTCTTCCCGACAATCTGAATCCTTCGTTGCAGACGTGCCTCACCGTTGACCCGACCAAATAATTGGTGAATACTTGGTACCCATTTTCGATCCTCGGTAACGGTTCGCAGCTGACGATCTTCTGGTTCAACGTGAGGACGGCGTTCTTAAACCCATCTTCATCCTCTTTGGTGCGGTTTGCGAATTCCACACTTCCTGTTGCATCGTAGTCGAAGTAGCAGGCTAGACTACTTCCACACATCGCCTGAATGTTTGCAGGAAATGCTTTTGGGTCCGGTTGCGCCAGAAGCGGTTCGAATTCCGGATGATAGAAGGTCTCGTAGCTTTCCGATGGTCTGTACGTGAAGAAGGACTCGTTCCGCAGAATTCTCCACTTCTCACCAAACTCGTGATGAATCGTGTAGAGGTCTGAAGTCTCCGGAAGTACGATCCCGTCCGGACTCTCTAAGTCGTTTCTTAGATCACCGTCCGCGTTCCCAAGCAGACCTCTCTCGCGGTCCGTAAATACGAGTCCCCCGCGATGCCAAAGATGGACATGGCTCCTTGCGCACGGGTCACGGCGAAAGTCAGGTCGAAGAAGGCGACTCGAAATTTGCCTTCCCGACGTTCATTTGATACGAGCGCAGACCCGATGGAGATTTCTGGTAGATCCTCGTCGAATGCAAACCGAGTGCCGTCGACGAAGAGTCGCATACCGTTTCCATTCACCGAAGACTGAATTTCCAAAATAGGGCCATCTTTGCACTTGAAAGCGATTGCAGAAATCGCTGTGGTCCTTCCGATCTGTTGACTTTGTGGTCGTTGCCGAGGAATCATCCTGACCTGGGCCGAGCATCGGTCGCTCTCGATGAGCCAGTATTCACCGTATCCGTTGAAAGTGTATTCCAGCGAGTCGAAAGTGGTGAAGTGTGGATCGCCACTCCCTCGGAAGGGTCGGGGCGGGACGTATTCCTCCCCGCAGTCCGACGGCCGCCGTTCGAAGTACCTTTCGCAGGCGTCGGTGACTGTTCGCCCTGCATCGTTACAGCACGAGAACCACGGGATGACGTCGTGGATGAAATGCCGGACCGTGTGTCCGTTGGGACTGTATCTGTCGGCCGTCCCTCCACCAGGCGGCTCGCAATAGATCTCGCAGCCTCTGTAGCAGCACTGCTGTCCTCCACCGCTGGGAGATGCATTCCTGCTGCGGTAGCAAGTGTCTGCTCCTGGATGAAATATGCTTATGAAATGGTCGCTACGAACGAACCGCCAATCTGCTTTGGCTTGGGCGAGGGTCGGTGGACACGGCGGAATGTCCGTCGGTATCCCACCGTCGAGACCAGCCCAAACGTGGCATGCTACGTTTGCCAACACCTGGCGTGCCTTTTTCAGGACGAAAGAGATGGCACGAACGGCTAGGAAACGCACGACGGGAAAAACGAAGGAGAGGAAACTCTCTGCGCGCACGTTCGTCGCCCTCATCGAGGACAGAAGCTCTGTTTCTGGTCGTGTCTGAAAAGAGAAGGTGAAGCTGGGCGCAGAAATTTCTTTTGTATAGTTTGCCATCTGCGAGGCATTGAATATATACGTTCCGGTGTTAGGAACGCTCCCGTTGAGTAAGATCCGAGGAAGCCATTCCTCTTTTTCGGGATCCAGAAGATGCAGGTAAAATGCAACGGTCTCACGCGATGGAAAGTCTTTCGGATTCCAACCCAAACGAAGCAGGTCTTCCGAACCATCCACGTCACTCACGTTGAGAGCACTTTTCGGCTCCTGGGTGATGAAAAGAAAAGCGGAATACACAGAGACATTCGCGGCGACGTGGGATATGACCTGGACCTCGGTGCGACCGACGTGGTGAAAAAAAGGCGCCATACAGGCCACCGTATCTGTGGCGACCACGTTGCCCTGCACGACAACGTCTCCTTTCGACCGATCTTTGAAGGTGCAGGTGATGTTTGCATCATCCTCGAAGCAAGGCCCCTTGAACAACACGATCTCGTTGCCGTAGGCCGAAACGTGTCCCGGCTTAGTGATTACCGGTCGACTGTCGAACATTGAACTGTTGCAGCCAGTAGGAGAAATGGTTTTGGCATCGATGCGAAACGCGAACTTGCCCGGATCATCGTAATTAGACATCGATGTCACGTTCTTTACCTCTGCGGTGCACGATTCATTCAAGAGGTAAAAATGTTCCGGGTTTCCATCTCCTGCATCGAACCCGATTCTCGCGTGGAAATCCAACCACCACCGTGCGTCCCGACGGATCGTCCAGTTGACGTTGTTGTAATAAAATATGGCAAACGAGTACTGCGTGTCCGACGTGAGTACAGCCTGAAACGTGTTGTTGCGCGATCTTCCGTATCCGAACCCACCCACGTGGAGCCATGTTGCGACGAACGCCCACTGCAGTTCGATATGTTGAAATTCTGGAAAAGCGGTTTGAATTTCAGTGGCAGCCTTTTCGAGGACGACCTCGTCCGTCGTTTGGGGATAGAAAACCCTGCCGATCCTGCGAGTATCGACTTCGGCCCAGAACGGCGCAATCATCCGAAAGCCTTTCGGCTGGAAGAGGCAACCGGGCGTGTACAACGGAGCGGCACCGAGGAAGGAGATCACGCCGTTGGTGTTCACCCAGAGCGATCCGTGCGTCTTGCCGAAGAAGAGAAACGGGAGCTCAAGTGGAATTTCGGGGGTGTTGCAGACGTTGCATCGTGGGAGGAAATTGTCTCCCACCTCCTGTCCGAATGGAAAGAATTCTTCCACCGGCACTTCACATGAGGCGTCCTCCCAGAAACTCATTCGAACGAGGGCAGCAATCACGAAAGCCGCCGACATTCCGTCACTACGATGCAGAGAAGAACATCAGTTGAGACACGGAATAATATAGATATGGAACGAGATCTCGTTGGTTGAGAATTTTTTGGTAGGTAACGGGCCTTCGAAGGGGCTGGGCGACGCCCAGCACTTCCTCCATCTAGTTCCCAGGAACTTCACTCCTGAAATATAGAAAATGATCTTGCTTTTACCTGGCTTTGAATTCTAAAAGCTCCTTCTGACGATACCGATCCAAGAACGCGGATGCAGCCATACGCAAAAGACATATAGGAGGGTGGGAGGAGGGTGGGAAGGAGAAGTTGAATGGGATCGAACTTGTTTTCGTACCAGCCGACCGTGCTGTGAGTTTCTTCCATCCTTCATGCCCTTTCCCTCGGTACTTTCATCACTTTTTCACAGAACTAAACCGTTGGGAATACCCTTCACTCATCCAGCCATTTGCCAATGATGAGACTGTGTCAGGAATTTAAGGGTGCTACGAGTTGGTTGTAACCTCTTCACATATTCTGAATATTTTATCACGTTCTAAGTGATTTTTTGGCCAGTAAAACGATGGGATTCACACATTTTCGATGGGCAATAGCCTGACTAATGTAATGAGACAGAAGGCAACCATTAAGGAATGAAGGCAAAGTTTAAGTGGAACTTGTTTTAGGAGATGGAGGATATGGAATCCATTGTGTTTCATATTTTTAATTTCACTATTATTACTTTCCACGCATCCCAACGTAATGTAATCGCAATGTGGACGTTCCATTTTGTATGGGATCTATTACCTTTCGCCGTTATTTGCAAAGAAAGTATTTCAGAAACAGCAGCAAAATGTTCTAAAAAAATTAAGAAATACAAATTTAAGGAAACGTCTATGCGTAATATTCAGTAGCAAAGCCGCTGTAGGGCGACCGAACACGATAGATCGCTTACGTCATGCTGCTTTGTTTTCCATGGAAACACGTCGGGAAAGCAAGTAACAACGAGTAAGATTTTTTCGCTACTCGAAAATACCAAAGTTTTGTCTTCGAAGTAATCCATGAGCCCCTCTCTGAAATTCGCTCCCCCCCCCCCTTCACGCTAAGAAGGATTTCACAATATAGAATTACATGAAAGCTTCGTGAACACGCGTTCAATCGCGTCCATCGACATCGCTGATGCCATTGGAATTCTCTCGACTCGAATGAACGAAATTGTTCTTGGCCTTGACCCTATCAAAGGGGTTAAGAGTTACGAGTCAAGCCATTCAGACAAATGTCTTTTTTTATTTGAATGGAAATCCGTTGAAATGACTCTTGAAGTTATTGCGGAAAGATCACCACGAGGATCATTAAACTAATAAAGGCCTATTTTGAGAAGTCCTTCGCCTCGCCGTTATGGCGTCGATGAAGACGCCATCTCATTTCTCTTGAGGTAACCACATATGTGGTAACCTTGATTTCTCGAGAAAATAACGGATGACTGGCCCGTAGCCCAATTATTTCATTTCCTTGTTTGTTTTTTTTTTTACTTGTAACTCCGATTGATATTAGTTGGAACATATTTCGACCAGAAACTCCTGTAACATTTAGTTTCCAAGTCGATCTTGTGCAGAATCGAATTTTTTACGGGGCAGAAAGAGCGAACACCCCTCGTACTACTAAACAGCAAATAATAAAGTTGCGATCCCGTACCCTTAAGGGTGTCCATGCTTTGTCATAGGACAGCCACCCTAGGAATGAGCATGATCACCGTGAAAGTAGTGTAAGAATGCTCATTGTCGTATCAAGCACCCTAGATGGTTGTTTGGCCTCCTCGGATGCAAATGCCTCACCTTCTCTCATCAAGATACCATCAAATATTTTTTTAAGGCAACATATGCGCTTCGGCATCGCCCCAGAGGAAATAAATACTCCCTTGGGAATTCAATAATGTCCATCCTCACCCCTGGGTTTCCATACGCACCCTTCGGAGATTCATTCTCGTCTTTCAGATGTGATGCAGTCTTTCCCCTATGAAGAACACATTTAGTACTAGGTCTTCCCTAATGATTGACTATCAGTTTTAATTGATGTGGAGCGCTATGTACTATATACCTCGTATATCACTGTGAACTGTGCTGGACGAAAGTTCTATAACGATCTATTTGTATACTTAATATATCTTACAGTGTGCCAACATCTGTATTTAGGGACCCTAAACCAATGTGTTCCTTTCCCTTCATCGTGTTACCCTGTTAACTCAGCTCCCCTGCCTGTGTAGTCTTTCTCTCCTACGCAACGAGACAATGAGAAAAGCGTGATTATCAAACGTTCCTACGTGCGATCACACTTCCCAACTTGTGTTGAAGTTTGGTCGTGGGTTTGTCTTAAAGCCTGAATTCCTCTTCTTCCTTCCTTAGGGCCAGTATTGCCATACGTCTCCCTGGGCTGACTTTCATCTTTAGATAATAATATCGTGGGATTCAAATGTATTACGCTTCGCTTACGCTTTGCCATCTGTAGACGCGTTGAAATGTGTCAACGCTTCTGACACATTTTATCACAACCGATATGAAGATTTCCCTCATGACACATATACGTGCGTCAATGACACACTATATCGTGTCATTTCTCTCTGTGTGGCTTAGTTTTTTTTACTATTGTCCCACTGGGTTGGCGACTGAGGTGCCACCTTACAACAGTAATGGTAACCTTACCTATATCCAGCGGCTTCGCCTAATGAAAGCGAAACAAAAGAAGGATAATATCCATATCGGATTACTGAATAGGCAAACAATGCATGGGCCTCTGTTAAACCAGGCCTCTGGATACGATGCAAAACGAAATAAGTATACGACAATATCTTATCTTCGGTTACCCCCCTCCTTCGCAAGATTGGGCCATGGTTGGTGCGTATTATACCTGGGGGCTTCTGAAGCCTTAATCCTGTTTTTGTAGTCTAGCAAGAGAACCCCCTGGGGTGAGGATTAGTGCGAGAGGATCATCCTCCGGCAGGGGTAAGCAAAGCGGGGGTGAGGATGACTCCAGACTTTCAGTTGAAAGGACTAACGCATACCCAGACGGTACTCACATGCACCCACCTGATAGTAAGGAGAGCCTGCACACCCTTATGAGTGCTATGCGTGCCTCCTAGGGAAGGAATGAACGCGCAGAGGTGAGAATGCGCCTCCAAATGCATGCACACCCATTTTTCAACCATCGCACACACTACACTCAACCATATTATTTGCTGTGTAAGTGCGATGATTAACAGAATTGATAGAACGTCACATCGGAATATAGAGTTAACTGTCACTTCACCCAACAGGTTGTACTTTTCCATAGAGCGATAGAGTTGTAAAAAGAACGACACAGGGATTATAAGTTTGCACAAAGCTCACATCCTGGATATACAAAGATGGGAAGAGACACATGGGAAAGTGTGGGGCGAAACCAGATTGGATGCGACTACTCCGAATAAGGTCAGGTCACGTCGAAGAACCCCTTGCTAAGCAACAGGACCAGACACGCAAAACCCCTGTCTTACGTCATACTCGTCAATGCAAAGCGATCGATGAGACGAAGGGAGGCACGAGAGAAACCCCAAATATTCAATTAAAACTATGCACGCCATGACAGCATGTGCGGTTGGATTAGCCAACCGAACATGCGCTCTCGCTTGCCTTCTTACTGGCCATATGTTGGATGATCGCTCGCTTCACAAATAGTCCGACGAATTTCTCAACGAATCGGTAAAAATTGACAGGAAAAACTTTTTGAAATCAGCCCAGAAATCCGTGAGAGAAGCGGCGAAGTCCCGAATGCTCTCAATTCCTCTTTTTTCGGATAAACAAAGTGGAGTTTAAATAGGTTTTCTTATGTAAGTCCATGTCACGGTCAAACTCGGAACATGAGCGACTGACTAACTACGAAGATGTTATCAATTAAGTAAAATTCTCGGCAGTAGGCCTTGATCCTCGATCCCACTCGACTCGCATTGTGGGAACCTCACGTATCAGAAGAAGGCGTTACCCTCCCACACACACAGAAAAAAATCAGTGTGTCAAATGACGCACAAAAGTGGGTCCTGGATCGTCTGGGCGACACAGAAGAATGTGTCATGAGTTTTGACGCACTGAAACATGTCTTTTGGCACATCTTACTACATCAGTTCCAGCCTCATGACACGTTATTCCGTGTCCCAGGCCATAATCCATAAGTATCAACGGACACACACTGTAGTGTGTCATGGTACACAATTGCGCGTGTCCGTTGGGATATTCTCTCCTCCAGTGTGTCATATGACACATCTTACTGCATCTCTAGACGCGTTGAAATGTGTCAACCTTGTGACACATTTTATCACAACCAATATGAATAAATTTTCTCATGACACATGTACATGCGTCAAATGACACATTATATCGTGTAATTTCTCTCTGTGTAGGCGTCACCTCCCCCTGAATCGTCTATTAAAGACAATTCCAGAGAAATAGGAAGAGAAGTAGCACTACTTCTCGCTTATTCCTGGGAGGTAATCTGAATCACGACGCCTTACTGGAACTGGAGATCAGTCACTCGAACAAGTCCTTAGAAGAATATGATTTGAGGTTTCTTAAATAAAAAAGGGGTTTCAATTGTCTGAATGAAGTGTAATTCTTAAGTCTTAAAAACCCGCAAGTTTGGCCATTTAAACTATTTGTGTCTACTTTGGAAATGTTTCAAACAGAAATTTGTTTATGGAGTCCCTACCTGTCCAGACAAGCCACTGAATGAAAATTTCTTGGCCTCAGTTTTCCTTGTTTAGAATAGAAAGTAATTGATTCTCATATGTAGGTGATTGTGACCAAGTGAACGACGCTATTTCTAATTAGCGTCAGTCAAAGCTTGAGTACTGAACCTATGGACAGCACACTCTTCCCAGTTTTTCTTTTCCCCTGCCTCACTACCTGCATCCTCTCTCCAGCGGCAGCATTGGGAGTGGGGCTCTCTTCTCCCCCTGCCTCCCTCTCGACAAATTTCGTGGCTGATTCTCCCGATTGAAATATCCCAGTTGCCTCACTGGCAGAATATGTCAGCTTCTGAAATAGTTTTACTTCCGGAGCGCCAAACCACCCGGACGTCAAGTTAGGGAACCTTTCCACAGCCTGGTTCTTTCCCTAACATGAAGCAATAAGGCATTCACTCTCCATCCAGGACAATATTTTATTTCTAAGTAAATTGGACGAAAATATAAAAAAACCAATTCACAAATAAGGTAATTTGGGGGAATATGGTCATAGAAAATGAAACCTGGTCATAACGGCCCATCAAGGTCGAATTTTACTTTTACAATGTTTCTGACTATTGATTGATATTTCCTTTACTAAATCCCAGCAAGGCATATGCAATATAAGGCACATCAAGTTGATCCCAAGAGGCCATATTACCTCTATAGTTGGGGGAATATGGTCACTTCTGAAGAAAAAAAAACACGAAACCAGGTTTTCCAGGAACGCATGAAATAAACTGGATCGAGCTGAGTACCTTGAAATATAATAAAGGACGCTCATCAATTGAAAAAGAAATACTAACTACATTGAGGACAATAAAAAAGTCGCCATCATTACCTGACTCGAGGAGCCGTTGTGGAAAGCAGGAATGCAACGCTTTTGCATTTACGTGGCAAAAAATTCAAAGAATGCCCTTTTCACTTTCTTGTACAGTGGATATTTAATTGTCTTCAAACTTCATATCACAAAATTTTCCGGGGTTGTCAAGCGGATGTCTAGGAGGCGGTACATGAACATATTCTCATGCACCAGTTCCTCATGTAGTGCATATTTCGTCCAGATATCCAGGGCATCTGTCAATATATTCAGAGGGAGTGCTGCCTGAGGTC
Source organism: Darwinula stevensoni (assembly GCA_905338385.1). Taxonomy (NCBI): domain Eukaryota; kingdom Metazoa; phylum Arthropoda; class Ostracoda; order Podocopida; family Darwinulidae; genus Darwinula; species Darwinula stevensoni. Next base: position 30,441 of record CAJPEV010001373.1, on the reverse strand, counting down.
CCATATGAAAGGAAGCTGACACTGTCAATACGTCAGTGCGGTGCTACCATGAAATGAAGGATGTGTCCATATTACCCCAAATCGAGACGGCCATATTCTCCAATAATGACTTTCATGGCAAAATTGACAACACTGTCTGCAAACCGCAAGGGGCTAGAACTTTCCGCAAACATTCTGGTGGGACAATAGAAGAACTTCTAACAAATGGTTTCTGCATCCATGCTGCTACTAGGTAATATGCGTTTATCTTGCTCCAGGCTCATTTCAATTTCGTCACGAGTTGAAGAATCGCTTACATATGACTTTCAAGACATCGATGTATTTTGAATTACAATAAGAACTGGATTAACGAACAGATCTAAACATTTCAACAATTCCACGTGCTCTTTGAACTATTTCTTTAATTTTCCCAAACTAATTATTCAGCCTGTTAGGGGATTCATTGTGAAGGGCCATATTCCCTCAAGTAAGCCCATACATTTAAAAAATCCGTTAACAAAGAAGAGCATGGAATACCGCGCATACTAACAATGAACACTCGAAAGCCCTGCACTCAGCATTTCCACTAGCAGAACTGCGCCTGGACGACTACTCCTCATAGCTCGACCCAGGGCCGGTCGCAACTGCGAGCACTGCAGGCTGCGCATATTCTTTCACGTCCGCTGCCTTCGTAACGTCGGCATACTCTCGTGGAGGATATCGACGTGATTAACGGGGTGCCGTCCCTCAAAAATCCCCTCAAAGAGGTATCGGAGTTTCTCGCGGATGTCAGATACGTAGGCGACGTTGCCCTGCATTAGTTCGAGTAATTTTTGGAGGTAGCTTGGCCGCATTCGGGATAAATGTCGACTGTCGCACAAGCATCAATGTTATGCCTACATGATTAGCTAACTACGATGCTGGTCCAATTGATGTGAAAGTGGAAAAAATTCACAGAATTCAGCGACAACCAGGCTCGATTCATAACAGCGAAAAAATTAATGTCAGAGGCAAGAAAATGTCTGACATAACGAACAAAACCACTGGCCTGAATGTTGCATGGCGATGGCTTCGTGGAGGAGGTTGGATGATGCCAAAAGGACCAGTGCATGGCATCATTCCGAAAAAAGGAAACAAAGAGAAAGCTACTATGCTCTCGTTCAACACTTTCACAGTCTGGAAAAAGTTCCCCAAGCGAATCACATTATGCTGCCCTAATTAATTAAGATTCTATATGAATAGCACCGTCATATAAGCCATCAACGAAAGGTATCAAAAATACGACCCATGGGGCCAGATCCAGTCCGCAGAGGTAGTTCATAAGGCCGGCCGTCTGCTCTTGAATTTTCAGCTTGGACTGGCTGTCCGCACAAATTTCGGCGAAAAAATTATGGATCTGCAGACATCTGCAATGTAAGGAATGTGGCCCGCCGACCTACTTGAGTTTCACACCTCTACCATAGACCATAGTGTAAATAGAATATGAATTGTAGGACAGCGATATGTACACCATGTCAATCACAAAAAGGAATGGAAGAGTATGCCAAATCCAGACCGAAACAAAGACTAAATTTCAAAAGGGAGTCAGAGTCAATGTTAAAGACAAAGACAAATGAGGGGTCAATATAACACACCTGCTACAGGATGCACAGTGATTTTTGGGATAAGAAGCGGAAGAGTTATGAAAAATCGGAAGCCTTCTATGATTTCAGTTGGCGAACACCACCAATAGATTTTTCTTATCCGTAACGGATTTAACTATCAAGAAATCAAACCGGGTCATTTTTCTGGTTCTAAGGGGCCTATATGGAGTTAGGAGCAAAGGGCGTTTGGGGTAATTCCTCCGCCGTTGGTATTTCATGGGAGGAGACCATACCATCATTCACACGGAAGGGAAAAAGTCTGAGCAGAGTCATGAGTTCTATGGATGCAAGAGGACTCAGAGATTGCAATACACGATACTCACCAAATGGAAGACCAAGGTCATGAGCCAAAGTACTAACCAAGACTGATTCAAAAAGAGCAATTTCTCAGCAGCTTTAGAAAGGAAGGAAGCAAAGAGCTCTACTGCGAAAAAAAGTTGGCTATTATTGCATTTGCATAATAAGCAAAGTAGAATGTTTGAAACTTTGGCAGCAAAAAGCAAAGAAAAAGGAGACAGTTTCATAATGAAGCTTCACCCAAACAACTATCATGTCAACGGATCAATACTCAATTATATAAGCAGGGTAGAATTCATCATCATAATACTTGATTATCATATTTGGTCCACTTGTGGAATGATAACCAGTGGGCGGCAAGGTCATGCTAGAGTCTCCCTCTGTGTACAAACCAATGAGGACCTTGACGACAAACATGCAATTTTCTCCTTTTGCATACTTCATTGACAAATAAGGGTCAGTAGCAAAGTATACCCCTTTGCCAAATGCAGTACCATTGGCAGTTCCATGCAACCTCCAGTTGAAGTTCTTCTCGCAAATCGATTGTATATTGGCAATTGACGTCCCATGAAATAGGTATCTCTCATTCAATTTTGATGGGTCATCTTTGAAGTCCGTCTTGAGAAAATGACATTTCTTGTTTTGATACATCTCCCAACGAAAGGGATTCTGAACTCTGGTAACTTTTCGAATTTGCATGCCAGAGTCTTTCATGAGGGTAGCAATGTCCTTGTATTCTAGGGCAGTTGGGGACAAAGGGACCAAGCAGTAGTGTTCATCTTTCATAGGATTCCAATGTTTGGGAACGTGTCTGTAATCATTAGCGGCTTCACCAGATGACTCAGAAGGAATTGGTGACGGGGCTGGGCGTCGCCTCACTTTCCTCTCTGTGCCAAGCTGTCATTGAAAGAAGAGGCAGAAATTAACAGTGGAAATTGTTTGTAAGGGCTGAGAGAAAAAATAAGTTTCAGGTGGTTTTAAAATATGAATAAATTAACGGAAGAGTTACCTGCAGGCCAGTCGATTTTTTAGAGGAAGGTAGGGCAGGCTCATTCCAAACATATAGGTTGCTAATAAGTGTTTTCCCAAAGAAGCCCATGATAATCGAAAAATCATTATGTTTTTCGAACCCATGATAATTTCTCCTTATTTTCGAATCCTCCCATGGATATATGGATACATGTCAACATTTGCACATGCCTCAGCACAAAAGAAAATTTTAAAATACGTATGAGCCTGGACCCTGGATTAACCAAAAGTTTAAGAAATTAAATTAAAAAACGTGAATCTGCCATACGACGATTGGTTTTAATTTGCTTGCCACCAGGAGTGTAATATACCGAGCGACCGCATAGTTGCTAGGTATAAGGACCGGCCTGTTGCACATCTGCTACGAACAGATTTAACTCAGGAGCTCGCTATCTGCGCACTCAAAAAAATGTTTATTTGGTATGTAGCATATCTGCTACGTCATGCATTAAGGCGTTAATCTTCTTAGAGGAAACACTGTATATGCATCTGTGTTGCTCTGTGCCGTCGGCACTTTCAATATGTGATTATCCTGGGTACGCTTATACCAATTCAATGAATGCGAGCTATTTGCGTCTCCTTCTCAATTTAATCTAACATGCAGTATATCTTCGCATTTAAGAACTGGGCGTTTGACGCTCTGGCAGATAGAAAATTCAAGTTGCTGCCATAAGCTGGAATCACTCATTCATCGATTCCAGATGTTAGAGCATTTCTGCTTCTCCTAGAGGTTGAAAAGGCTTCTCACCAACCTCTCGTCCTGCTCGTTCCGGGCACTGAATGCACATTTGATATCCCAGCTACTTTACTCTTATTGTGACTGAAATTTATTAGGAAATTTTTGAACGTTTATTTCCACGCTATAACAAATATTATAACTACTTTGTCCTTTACTGGCCAGAGTGCAAGAGACCATGTAATGAGAAGATGTTCCCCTCTTTCTCAAAATATAAAGGAAATCCCAGGCCATCATAGTCCCATCGGATCAGTACAAAACAGACCTAAGGGCGTCGCTGCTGCAAGTGAACCAGGCTATCTTTGGAACGTTGCACCTTATATTTTAAAATATTAGGTGGAGTGCGTACAATTTAAAAACATCCGTCACTTGACTGAAAAAATTCATGAGGAAACTAATAAATGATGGAAATATTGCAAAGGGTTAGGCACTAAAGAAAAATAATGCAACATAAAAAAAGGATATGCTCCCTGGTTTTTGCATGCAGTTATACCCTACCTACTCATTCCCCACTCATCAGTAGTAGCACCTTATTACTTTAAATATCACCGCACCTGGCGGTAGTTTCTATGTCTTATTAATGAAAAGCCGAGTGACAGGATAAGCCGATCAGAAATCATAAAAAACCTACATTTTTGTTCGTCTGCACCATCTTCAGAAAGTCAATCTCATATTTGAATTCACTGGTGGAGAATTGTAGACTGGCTTCTCCCTGAGAAGTCAGATATGCAATGTATGCCTTTTCAATATCCTGAGAATTTACACTGCTCTTGAAGTTGAAATTGGGTTCTGCAGAAGGTATAAGACGGGTACGTAAACAAACCAGGAACTTCATGGTCTCGGTTGACATACCTAAGGTCTCTTTGTTCTAATACCTTTCAAGGCCCTTTTCTTTGTCGGAGAATACGTGGTACGTAAAAAACTATATATATAAAAATAAAATCGCCGCAGCTAGTCATAGGATGAAGTTTTTAGCTTGTAACATTGTAACGAAAAATAAGCCATGTCAGCTGATACAGCTGAGACTGATACAATTTGTCGGTCTTCATTAGCTTGAAAATACTCGTATGAAGAAAAAGCTGTCATAATCAAGAACCTGTTCTTGTTAATGCAATGCAATATGGAACCCACTGACAAGTGCAACTCAGGAAATAAATCTATACATTCACCATGAAAACTCAAAATATATCAATAAAAAGTAGGGCCAACAAAAGATGGAATCTTGAGGTAGGCAGTCAGAAACAACACCATGAAGATCAACTTACACTGTAGGAAGAACCTTCTCTCCAGCCATTGCAGTGGAGTCTGTACAGAGCCTTTGCATCTCCATAGCAACACCACTTATGAGCTTCAAAAGGGTCATTTTGTTGAAATCTACCTCACAGTCTGAATCCTCAAGAAGGTGCTTTATGAATCCAAATCCCTTCGATCCAAAGGCCCTCAGAGTGACTTTGTCAATGTTGGGATCCGCATATTTATCCTCGAGAGCCAGAATCTGAGACCTGCTCAAAGGAATCCACTTTTTTGAATCTGGATGTTGGACTTGCCAAATGAAACCTGTTGCGTTTGCGAGACACTTTTGGGGTTCCAAATGTAAATACGCACAATCAGGCTGGTCGCAGGACGCACCTGACTTGCAAGCAGGATGGAGGAACAAGCACCGATTCCCAAATTTGCAATTAGGAAAGGTCCTGAAACAAGAATCAATCAAAATTGTCAGGGTATTTCACTTTCTATAACCACTATGGCCTCGCCAATGTCCAAGACAGACTTACGTGCATGGTTTATTCGGATGGACATACATGCATGTGCTTTCATGTTTGCATTGAGGCCAGTAACGGCACCTTTCTCTGACTTTTTTAGGTCTTCGTAAATCCTTCGAATCCTCTGCTTTTTCACCTTTCTCAACTGAACCAAAAGGAAAGCAGTAAATTTTTTTGTTTCCTTTGTATCATATATGTAATGTGGTAACAGGTAACAACTGCATGTACCCATGTAGTACACACTCGTTGGATCGAGTCATGTTGGATTCCACACCTGCGCGATGTGGACTCAAAGTTGGTTCCCAACGTTGTGTCCTTGTAGGCCTGTCCTTCGGCCTCATGTTGAACCAACATTTACTCGCTGACGAGCAGAATGACTTTAAGGCTCTTAAAACCTGGAGTGTGCGTACATAATTGCACATCACTGTTGTGCTTCCCTACCAGGGGACCTCGCCGCCGAGTCTTTTTTGGCCTGGCTAAGAGTACTTCCTCCCTCGATTGTCTCCATTTGAGTCATTCACTTTCCCCGCGGAAAAGAAACCCTTTGTGAAATTTTCTCCCACTCTGGAAGTGGTTGACAAGCAAGATCCCTTAGATAACCTCTTTTACCACAGCGTGATCTGTATTCCCTAAAAGGGAAGAGACGGAGCCTCCACAATAAAACAATTCGTCCTCCCTCCATGGAGTAGGGTCCCAAGCTGAACCAACTCAACTAGGCTGCTGCACTAGCACCTACGACAACATGAGCAACTCACTACGATGTTGGTTCACTCTCCCCCAATCGCAGTCAACATGAGTCAAACGTGATGTGCTGCTTGGAGCTAATAAAGCCTATATTCTGCGTGGCCTCGATTACACAACGCAGTCTTACGACGTAAAACTAGAAAAGGTACGTAAGGTCGCTCAATGTAACGATAAGGTTCTGTTACCTTAATGTGAATAAAGTCCTTAATCATCCCATCCTTAATAAAAAGGACGTATTTCGGCTTCCTGAAATTTCCTGACCGCAAAATTTGTACTCAATTTTCCCTGAAAGCCTTTCTTGGTTGTGAAGAACCCCAGATTAGGAATGTGGCGCAGTTGGATCGTCGTGCTTCTACTGACTATAAAAGTATTCTAGTATGCTGACAATTTCATTGGTGCGCCATAGCCACAAAGCCATCAAACAGAGAAAACTGATGTAATAAAAACCAGGAGAAGCAAAGCACACCATTACAAAATTCCTTTTCCTTCTGAATCAATAGGCACTGTAGCGCCTATTACTGAATCTCACTATTGAAATATGTGAATTTCATTGGGTTTTTTTCCTCCCCCCCTGGGGGTTTTAGGAGGAAAGAGACCCACCATAAGAAAGACATTGACTCGTAATGACGAAAGTGCCCATTTTGCTGTGATCGATGCACCATTTCGCCATGAAAAGTGAAATTAGCTGTCGTTGAATTAATTAGACTTAGAATGCTTGCTCCGGTACTGTCCCCAGTGTTGCCGGATACCGTGCCGAAATTAAGCCAAATTCGAGACTACTTCAACCTCCGTATTGGCGTCTAGATCTTGATTTTTTACGTATGAGACATTTTTGTGCTGAGTTCAGGAGTTGAGCTGAGAAAGTAGCGGTGATTAGCAGTGATTGATCGATGTGGTGGGATATGAGGATATCCGGACATCCCTGAATTAACAGGATGGCGCGCTATGAATTTCATGCTTCCTGGAGGCATTCCCCCAGACCTATTCGAGATGGTTCGAGGAACTCAAGATAGGCCTAACTTCCCACGTCCGCATTGAAATGGTTCATGAAAGGCGAATTAGGCTTCAAATCGGCGATATTCCACAGCGGTGTCCTGCTTTGATGAATTTAGCACCTGAAAAGTTGTATTCCTTCCAGGAGTATCGTGATTATGGCCTTCAGAGATTCGCTACATGGGTTGATCAACACAATCCAAGACAGGTGTGACTCACTTGACGTTTTTGGCGATGAATGCAAAAATGGACAATCAGACCTTGTACAGACGGCATCAAACTTGCACTTTGGATGAACGAGCAAGCACTGATTCCCCAACTTGCAGTTTGGAAATTCCCTGGAAATTTTTCGATTTGACTCACCACATCACATAATTACTCCAACGGCAAATGTGCGACTCAAGCTTACTTGCAAGTTTCTGTGGGGTGAAAATATTTGCAACTGCTTCTTGGTTTACAATTGGGCCAGTAGCGACATCGTTCTTTCGATTGTGATCCTTCTCCAAGCTTTACACTTGCCTCGCTCTCTGAGACACGAACTGATTCTAGAAAGGGAGTTATTCAAAGAGCTAATGTGCATGAACACCATAGATAATCAGTAACATAAAAAGAGGCATAAACGATGTGCACCAGATTAGAAATGACAAATTTCAGGAGAGGACGATGTGGAACGAGCATTTTGCGTCCAAAGAAGAAATGTGGGGATGGGAAAAAATGAGCGAATCTAAAAAGGTCAATTCGTAATTCAAAAGGACTTTTGTTTCATTTTCAAAAGAAGGCCAAGCGCTTCGCTTTATTTTGACTAAGCGAAGTTTTCTTCAGATATTTTATTCTCCAAAAAAATCACTGATGGTAGTTCATATTCACATTCTTCTTTGCTGCAATGGCATTAGGCAATTGCCCATAAATAAAACTCATGCATTTCACAGGTTCCTCAAACTGTGATCACAATTATGAATGCAGCTTCATATTTCTGGCACTGGCGTGCCCAACTGTCATTCTCTATTCCACTTAACTGTAGCAATAATCGATTACTGACATAGACGCCGTGCAAAAAAACACTTGAATAGTGCTTGTAAAAATCTCACCCAGGGGTTTGCCTATATCCATGATGGCTGCATCATGAGGGAGACGATTTACTGAGGACGACATTTCAGATCTTGTGCGAGTAGATGTCGATGCTGAAATTTTAATTTGATGAGATGGTTAAGCAAGATAATTTTTTTTCATTCGTGCCACTTTTAAGGGCAGCTTTCAGAAAATTATCAAATAGCTGGAAAAAAGAAATATCGATTTCGAAGCCCATGATAGACTATTTTTCGAGTATTCCGCAGCAAATTGTTTGAACTGGCAATCACCACTGGAACCATCATACTTGAATCACCACTGCTTCCAGTAAGCCGGCCCTCTAGAGGTGAAAAAAGACAGGATAGGCCAAAAAACCAGGACAGTTTTAAACAATATACTACCTCACTCACCGTATATTTTGTAATGCAATTTGCAGCATTTTGAAAGGGTAATTAATAGTTTTAAAATGGCACACTTAAATTTAAAATATCGTCAAAAGTTATAGAAATTCGGGATCTCATAAGAAACAAAAGGGTTGCCGCACACTCGGATGCAGATGGCACGTAACCTTCAGCCGCCTGTTCCTTCCCGCTGCTACAAAAAACGCAGTGTTTCTTTGCTTTTAGTATTTTTCCGAATTTCTGACCAGTTCTGAAGATATTTGGAATGTAAGTGCGCAATTCCAAAACTTAGTTGTTCGTCTTTTAAATGCCACAAACCGCATTAAAATATATGCACTGAGTGCAATATATTTTAAGTAGGGTGCATTTTTCTATCATTTGGGCCCATAATTCCATGATTTAATTGAGATGACAAACAAGTCAATATGAGAAAACATTCCAATGAACGTCATGCTTCAGTTCTTACATCAAATGATACCAACCTTTTTTAGGCAATAAAATCTCATTTTTTCTTCTCATGACTGCTCCTCCGCGCTCGAAAACTTCGCTGATATTTTTTTCTTCAAACATATGGTTTCATCTCCGTCATATTGCAAAGATCTGCGGCAGCAAATGAGTTCCATGCTTGAATTGGATAAAGATGTGAGTGGAGTATATACCTGTTTAAATTTGTATATACTCTGCTCACAAAGCATTGGTTGATGAGGCCTGGCAGAGGAATCTCCAGAAAATATGCAATACATCGGTTGCACAGTTTCGGTCATTGCACAATACATTTGAAATTGACCGTTTGATCAATGTGACATATCTACAGAATAATGGCTACTCATTTTCTAGCTAGATCTCCTTTGACCAGCACAATATCAACTTTTAAAAAAGAAATCATTGTAACTACGAGGTGGTATCGGAAAATGTTCCCATGTCTCTAGAACAGTTAGTACAAGCGTGACGGTACATATGCCAATATGTACACTGCTTCCTGAACTACCATCCATACACTGCTGGCAGGGAGCATGCGCAGCACGGTGACAAAATGGCCGCACTCTTGGAAGCGCACAGAAACAGTGAAGTCAGCAGTGTGATACGATTTTCGTGGGCAAACAAACACGCACCCATAGAAATCAACCGTCAGATCGTTGCCGTGCATGGTGACGATGGGAAAATGGTTAGGAGGTGGTGCCGTGCATTTGCTGAGGTCCAGATGAGTGTGGAGGATGATGAGCGCTCGGATCGCGACTTCATTCACGAGGGTTTGGAAAAACTCTTTTACCGATGGGACAAATGTATACATGTAAGTGTGGATTATGTAGAAAAGTGGAATGGAAACAGGGTTTCATATTACCACTTCGTGGAGGAATGTTGGAAGTATATTTCTTATAGTATAGAGACACGGGAAACTTATTTTCTGATAACCCCTCGTATAATGAAAATACGTATCTTTCACATTCCGAAAATCAAGGCAATGGGGAGCTTGTAAGAGTGCGGAGCAAGGAGAGTTCCAGGTTCATTTCTATTCCCCATCAAAAGGGTAGGCCTGCATAGTTCGGAAAGCAGCATACATTTAGGCTTAGATATCATAATACCTGGATGTTGGGAGAAATTTCGACCTTCGTAAACTAGTAGCAAAGGCAATGAGGAAAATTGGGAACGAGAAGGAATTTGCTAGCTCTTTGGATATCTACGTATGTAAATGGCTGGTGGCTTATAACATATGAGGGGTGTCTGGAAAATGTGAGCATTTGAACAGGATGTAACTACTCAATAGGAGTCGCGGAAGAAAATGAGAACTCAGATTAATGACCTCAGACAAAAGCAACTAGTCCAACTTCTGACAATCCGAATGAGGCTCAAAAGATTACTTGCTATCAAAGTGAAAGTTTCTACAGACTTGGGACATACCAAAGAGTACCTAAAACCAAGTTTGGGTTAAGGACCTTTAGGCTTTCGAAAGAACTCACGCGTCCAGCTCCTGAAAATTTTACTCTTATTACCATAACGCACTGTTCCGAGAGAGCTCTTGGTTCTCAAATTATCTCCTACATTCATTATAATCCACTTATCGAGAGTGAATGAGAATTTGAGCAATTTCGAAGGAAGGCGATCATAGAAAAAGGGCCCGAGTATCTTTGTAAATCGGTACTCTACTCCTCGTCCAGATTCTTACTCTTTCGAGAAAGTTCTTTCATTGGCGGTCTGTATTTAAGAAAGAGTTTTAATTGAATAAACTTTGGCCTGCAGGACCAAACTTCTCCTACCGAAGCAATAACTCTTGCGAATACATTTGGAGAAACAGTACTTTCATAAATCAACTGGGTCAGATGAGTTTTCATCATGATTCTCATAACTGTCTGGCACCGATATGGCAAAGCTTTCTCATCTAGCAGTTGCACATTCAGCTTCCAGAGAGGGAGCAATTAACTCAGTTTAGTTTTATTAGAGCCAATTTGGACCTTTACAGAAACTGAGCCTAGATTAAGGATTGCTCATTATCATACAAGCCACAACCAGCCATACATCTCAGGTTGCAATCGCATATGAAATCCGGAAAGATGGAAAGTCCTAAGGGGTCGCCAGTAATGAGATTCGATAGCGATATCCCGAGCACAAGTGGATGACCCTCTTCAACATCTTTCTTAGGGGAGAAGCTGCAGGGGGAGGGGCAACAAACATCCCAGGTGTGACGTCTCCTGATAGTGGTGACCTCGATCTGTACTCTTTCGGTCTTGAAGGGTTTTAGTAAAGACATCCTCATGTCTGACTCCACTTTTAGATGGGTTTTTCGTTCTCTTTTTCTCCGTGATCATCAGCCCCAGCCTCTCGCTTCTGTGCTTCCTTGATGTAGCCCGATCCCATAAATGTCCATCATTCCGCGAGACAACACCGCTGCACTCCTCATGAGAACGGTCATGGACGCGATAAAACACTTAGGCTGAGATACACCAGTTCATCCATCTAGCTCGCCGGATCTCTCACCATGCAACTCTTTCCTCTTCGTAAAGGTCAAGCAAAACTTACGGGGACGTCGATTTGAAAACGAGGGAGCCATCAATGAAACCTTAACTACGTTGTCACTACTCACCATGACTAAGGCAGGTGTCACACCTGGGACCGAAGGCCTGGTGCAAAGGTGGTAAAGTAAATCCATCTAGAGCAGGGGTCGGGAACCTTTTTGGCCATGTGAGCCATATTAAGAGTGAACTAAGTGCTTGTGAGCAAAAGATTTTCAGAACAACATCATTTTTCCTGAAGATGGCTTCGGACATGAACTCTTTGATACATGAGAAAAATGAGAAACAACCAAGATTTTCAGTCATGACTCAATGAGCCATAGGTTCTCGGCCACTGATCTAGAGGGTTACTACACAGACTTCTAATAGGTGTATCGTGAAAGAAACGAATTTGAAACAAGGTTCTCTGTTCTGGGCTTCTATACCAATAAAAAGACCTTTTCATACAACCCTCAAGTATATGTAATTACAACTGGAAGCACCTTTAAATAAATATTTACAAATGGAGGTCCAAATGTGTTAGTAATGTCAGAAAATATGTATGAGATTCCATCTGGAGATGTCATGGTATTGTACTCTTCAAGAAAATTTCGGGGAAAATTAAATATAAAAACGCCAAAAGGGCAGCTCTTAAGTTCCTTGTAGATAAGGGCCATGCATAACTGGAATAAATTTTGAGTTTGTTACTTCCTGCAGTTCCCAAATATAAAAACTTTACTATGTATGGTTTAATTACAATGGCAACTAGAAAAAAAAACTCAAAGAGAAGATAGAACATATAGCTGCCATAACAATTGATGGGTCTACTCGATACAATTGAGTGAAAATGGAAATCGAATTAAAATACTCACCAACTCTTTTACTCTTTGATTGTCCCATTGGAAGTCTCCGAGTGTTTCATGAGCAAGCTATAAAATGACCTGGGAAGGTAAGCAAGGAAGTCTACCTGTGGACAGTAAATCATAATAATGAATGAAGCAACTCAAATATTCATTGTTTCCTTAAGACTTTCCTTTTCATGAAGTCTAAGTTAGGAATGCCACCATACTCTACAGTCGAAATATATGCTTCTCGTTATTCTAAACACTCGAAAGAACTAATAGAAATTGGCCGAAACAACTAAGATGACTTCCAAGAGGTTGCTACAAGATTGCATTTTCTTTTAGGCATGGTATAAGCCATTTTGAGGATAAATTTCCATTTTCATTCGCTGACATGCAAAAGGAATAATGTGAACTACGGAATATTTTTTCAGCGACTGTTATGGTTTTCTCTCATTAAATAGATCAGAACATGGATATCAAATGAAAGACTTTATTTCTCATTTTGCAGCACTCCTTGAGGAGCTCCAAGTGACTTATTTTGTAAGAGCATATTGTCAAATATTCACAAATGACCTACTATGGCTTCTGAAAAAAAAGCTGACACTCAGGAACTAACACTGAAAAAGGCCGATATTCAATCTTCGTGACGGGCCCAAAGTAGACATATTTATCAGATCCGTAGACTGCGAACAACTTAGGGACAGCACTCACGACTCCTAAACCATCTTTTGTGACGCCTTCTGAATCCAGTATATATAAGTTCAAGTGACTTAAGCTCATTGTTACTTGGGAGGTCTGGGCATGAAACCTCATGCCAACCACATCTCCATGTGGCTAATTGCAGTCAAACGTATCTCAAATCCAAATGGAATGAGTGTTTCAGATATTTTAGAGGGTGAATTCTCGAAAGGCTATAGAACGAACCAGATGGTGAACAGCAACCGTAAGTGAAAGTCATTTTTGGCGCGACATGAATACGTTTCGAAAAGAGCTTGGGCATTGGAGCATAGCCGAAGTTGTTGCTTTGTCTCATTCTAAATTTTCAGAGTTAAGAATAATAGATTAAGGGAGAAAGGCGAACGACATACATGTCCAAGCCTATTTGCAGATGTACATATAACCAGAAAGAGTTATTTTGATTCAAATATGAACAACCTGAGACCAGATATAGGTGCCTTCATGTACCCTCAGGTGGCGCAAAAAGATCCCAAAGTCAACATGCTGTAGATATAATGCAATACAAGACATCGGCAATAAATTTATAGGACGTCACATCCAATTGGTGTGAGTAACTTCATGCAAAAAGGCTTCAAATGATTTTTAACCTTTTTTTCCGTGCGACAAACAATAGCGTCTCTCTATGCCTGTCTAGCTAGACTGGGTTGTGGAGCACTACCAACCGCGTGTGGAGGAAGCATCCAGTCAGACTAGCAGACTCACTCCCTTCCGTTTGGAACAAATCTGTCGCTCAGGCTCTTTTAGACCAAATTTCAATCAAATATTTAAAGACCACTCGCACCTGTTGGATTTGGCAGTGGAAGATACCGGATTACCGGAATCTTGCATGACCTGCAGTCTGGGCTATGAATTATAGGCACATATACCATATATTCTCTCGGGTTGTCCAGATTAAATAAAGTTGTATTTCTGGGTTCAGCAAAGCTCCATAACTCCGGAAATAGAGCTCAACTTTCCATACACGCTCATTAACTGACCACTGCGGCGTCAATGTCAGTGTTCAATATTTCTCTGAAACAACAATAACAAATGTTCAGGGGTTTTTATTGGCCCACCCTGTATTATCGCAAAAGAACCCATTTTCCACACTTCTCATTTTAAAATGGGTTCCTTTAGCATGGTCACTTACTTTGACCTCTTGACACGTCTAGAAAGGAAGAAAAATTAATTTGCCCACATGTTATCAGTAATTTTGATTCGAAGCATCAGCCTACAAACTTCAACAACTTTTCGATAATAGGACGTAAGATCTATTTTACTGCACTGGCCATTAACCCTTTCGCTGCGTGAATTTTAAAGAGAAAATAGAACCGCGGGCGACTGAAGTCGCTTTTCGCAGCAAGAAGGGTTAAGTCCTTGTGAAAGACAGCCATCCTCGCCTGGTTCATCTCATTCCACATTTATCCTGCCAAATGAAAGGAATAAGGGATGAACCGCTACTAAAAGATCGTCTATTGCCCATGCGCGGGAATAATGCGCAGGAAAAGTACTGGCCCATTAAATAACACAGCCAAGTCTACTGGCTTTGAAGCCTTCATAGATATTTATAGGGTGAGCCTAAAAAAAAACTGTCTTTTAGGTGAGTTGTCAATCTGAATGTAGGCTGCTGATTCGGATGAAATGTGGTAGGCGTATAGGGTGACACAATTACTTTGTTTAGAGTTTTCATTTGACTGAATCCATTATCGTTATCAAGTCTGAATAAAACTCAGGTTTGGCGTCCTAGGCTGTTTGTCGACTTTGGATAGTTTTTGTCTAGAAACTTAGATAGGGCCCCTACCAGTTCAGATAAAACAATGAAGAAAAACTTTGATGCCACGCTCTTTCGTTCAAGTACTCTGGCTGTAAATTGTGCATGGATGGAAAATGTGCACACGTTTTCTGCACATGCCTGTAGGCATCAGACTATGTACCAATTGTATTTTGCTCAATAATAATCAATGCTTTATATTGGATTTCACATTCATGCTAAGCATCATTCAGGTCGTAAATCAAATAATAAATCTTGGAAATTCATTAATGAAATCTTATAAACAGCAAGAAAGGAAAAAAAGTACCAGAAGAGCACCTAAATATCACAAAATAAAGCCTTTCAGTTTGCATGAAACTGCAATCAAGAAGAAAGAGATACCCTGTGAATGACAGTGTCACTTGATGAAAGCATTGATGTGAAAAATCCCTGTTGCACATGAATTATCAAGCATCAGAATTCAAATTTGACTGAAGCAAATGATTTAAACCATTTAACACCAAATCTGAATCATTGTGATCAGAGTAAGACACAAGTAGAGTTATGTTTTCCACCCTTGGATGACTGCTTGTAATTATCATTAGGAATAGTACTTCCTGCTATTGAGGATGGCTGCTGGTTACTTTGAGGTGATGATGTCCACGTTGTCTGAGTCACTGGTGTTGCTGCTGCACTTGGGTAAGTTCTAGCAGTTGATGACAAGAATGAAGATGATGGTGCAGGGACACTTGGTGCAACTCTTACGGATGCCACCACATTCTGCAATAAAGTTGTGCAACCAAGAAATCAATTAAAGGCAGTCAATGAAAGTAAAGTAAACTTTCTGCAATGCTGCATAGCTATGGGCCAATTTACCTCACTTTCCATACTAAGGCCAAGTGGATTTTCCTTCAAGATAGAAACCAATAATTTCACATGGGATTTCAGACTAGAAAAAAGTTAGGAATTAAATCACTAATAGCCTGGAACTTTGAGGAATTATTCAAAAGTAATGTTACTATTTGTGATAATTACTTGACATTATTTCTCATTAAGTATAATACTCAGAAAATAGAAATTACTCAAATTTTACTTGGCGCAATAATTTTTTTTCAACAATTTTACCAATGAATTATTTCAATGTGGTTTCTGCTACAACCTACACAATTATGCCATTGGTGAACAAAAGCAATGAAACCAGCACTGAAAAAATTCTGCTGATAGGATAAAATGCAATGAAAATTTCATTTTACAGCTTCATAACTTCAAAAATGTGTTTGTTGAGTGGAAGCCTCATTGGTCTGAACAGAAGAAAATTACACAGAGGCAAGCTGGGTCTACTGTGTGGGTGCAGCACCAGTGTCAATCCCAACTATTTGATTGCATGGGATGTTTCATGGGACATATGTAATCTTGTGCTGCTCCATTTCAACATAATATATTTTTGTGGGGTATCTTTCAAAGCAGGAAAGTTTGATGTATATGCACATATGGAAATTAAATGAATCCGTTTTGAGAAAGTGACAAAGTATTCACTCATAACATCAGCTTCCATGAATTTGAACAGTCCCACTTGCTAATCTATGATAATCCATGAAGTCACTTAAATTCATGTGAATTCAGGACTCCACCTAGCAATGAAAACTCACAATATAGCAAGCACCCTTGAACTTGCAAATTTTTGTGATGAGAAATACAATGCGGAAGCATTAACCTCAAATGTGGGTATGACATACATATCCATCATGATGAAATGCTCCCCAGGTGGGTTTGACACAAATATATGTCATGCTATATTTGAGCGTGAGTTAACCCTTTACTGCATTGTGGGCTAGATATAGAACATACCATAATCATTTTTATTTAAAATTGCTTTAAGACTCACTATGTGGCAATGGGGAATTTTTTAAACATCCTTGATGTTCCAGAATGGGAAGAACACCAATACATTTCAAATGCATATTTGTTACCAACTGGCAGCATATTGAAAGCACCAAGTCAGCACCATAGCTGAGTAAAGACCTTTTGCCTTATTTCACCACAATATCCTTAATTCTTTCAATATTGAATTTCATGTCTGAAAAAAAAAACTTTGTCATGCGTTATTTGTCTCATCACTCTGTTTGACTGTATATGAATATACAGTCAAACAGAGTGATTCGCTTAACGAGTGTTTCGCATTACGAGTAAGATTCGGGAACAAATTATGCTCGTTAAGCGAGGTTCCACTGTACATTAGTGCTTACTCTGAAACTGAGTCTTCAGCCAGTTATGTCTTCATCATTATGCATTCATGTCAAATTGAAATATAAATGACATGGATTCAAATTTCTGTTGAGGTGTGAAACAAAACAATCATGACAGTACAGAATAGTGGACCTATGGTAAAACCTTCCTATCAGCAAAATGGGGAAAAATTACAAAAAACACAACCTTTAAAGATTAAAATTGTGAATATTTCACCTTAATGATTTCATGTGAATCCCACATCATTTTTTTAATGACAATTTCTTAATAGATTTTTATTATTATTGAGCATTACCATGTTTTCTACTAAGCCATTGAAAAGCACTTACTGGCTGAGGCACTGAGAATGGGGAATATGATGTTGGGGCATGTGTGTCTTGTTGCTGACTTTCTTCCTGCAAACGTGGCAATGGCCATGGCACCTAGGCACAAGAAAATACTTTCACATAAGTACAGGGGCTCAAGTAGAATTTAAGTCAAGTTAAGATAACAAGTCCACTTCTTACCAGTTATTTCTCATTTTCCCTTCGATTTAATCTTAGATATGACAGGAACCTTTTTTTTATATATGGAAGCTTCAGGATAGCAAGCAACAAGATTTACATTAAACCACCTAGTAATAAGTAAATCACTCACAAGTTCTCTAATCGCTCTCTCAGCTTCCAACACACGATTCCGATACCCAATTATAATAATTTCATCAGGTGGACCTCCTGTGTTTTCTTTTGGGAAATTTATCTTCACTTGATGGTCTTGAGTCAGCTTATTCACTGTTTCACCACCTTTCCCTATTAATTTTCCATGGAACCGTGCTGGTACCTTCAGCTGTCATGAAAAATAAGAAAGCATAGTCTTGAAGTTCATGGAGAACAATGAGGACGAGTTCATAACTTGATACTTGTATGCCACCAATTCCTTCCCTGCAACATGCATCTGAATTCAAATGAGGATGTTGTTGAAAAAAAAGCACACCCTCTTAGATGGAATTCTTTAGCACTTCAGATCATCATTCACCATTCCAAGTAGGGAGTAGAAATAAAATGAACTTCTATAAATTCAACAGCAAAAGGGAATGATGAGCAAGAAGCATGACTCACACGCCCTTCAAATGAACGAGCTCTTCTGTCCTCTCGTTGGGACTTCAACTGCTGAATCTTCTCCTCTACAGCCTTCCTGGCTTGCTCCACATTAGTAAGTGGACCTGTCACCTGGAAGAGATTATTAGATAGGTTTGCACAAGTTCAACTCTTTCCAGAAAAAAATCCTATATCTTACTCTTTCCACTCATTTAACAAAATTTCCGTGACTAGTTGTTTTGTAGCAAGCAGAAACAGGTACAAAAGAAATTCCTTGTCTTTTCCATATCAAAACTGGCAACACAACAGCTACAATGTAGTAATATGATATAGATAGAATATAGAATCCACAGAACCAGCCATATCATAACAATCTGAGTCAATCATAAGCTCAAATATAACTGTAATCAATTAACAAGAATCTCATGATCTATACATAAACCATATTTTGCCAAAATCGTTCATGTGAAGAAACAAAAAGGCACCAACATTTGAATATCATAGTATTAGATTGTTTCACATGAAATGTCCGATTTTTCTCTATACAGGCAGTCCTCGACTTACGACGCTCCGACTTACGACACTTTGACTTAGGACGCTCTAAGCCTAGGGCTGAAGGAGTCATTGACATGTAGGCCTGAGGCCTCCCCCGTATTACCATCATATGTCGAGGACTGCCTGTACAATATGATGTCTTCAAAAGAATTGAGACTACTTTTTTTGTATGAGTTCAAATTGGGGCACAATGCAGCTGTAGCCGCGAGTAACATCGACTTGGCGTTCGGGAAAGGGACTGCTAACCAGCGGACTATTCGGCGGTCGTTCGAAAAATTTCGATCTGGAGACATGAATCTCGAAAATGAGCCCAATGGTCAGGAACAACAAAGAGCCATTCTTGGAGCGAATCATTGCCTGCGACGAGAAATGGATCCTGTACAATAACCGGAAAAGAAGTGGACAATGGTTGAATGCTGGTGAAGCTCCAAGACATGCACCAAACCCCCATTGCACCCAAAAAAGGTCATGGTGACAGTATGGTGGTCTGCAAAGGGAATCATACACTATTCTTTTTNTGTTAATTGATTACAGTTATATTTGAGCTTATGATTGACTCAGATTGTTATGATATGGCTGGTTCTGTGGATTCTATATTCTATCTATATCATATTACTACATTGTAGCTGTTGTGTTGCCAGTTTTGATATGGAAAAGACAAGGAATTTCTTTTGTACCTGTTTCTGCTTGCTACAAAACAACTAGTCACGGAAATTTTGTTAAATGAAATTTTATTTGTTAAAAATATAGCCTTTTAAATCTCATCTTCAAAATCGGACATTTCATGTGAAACAACCTAATACTTCTAATGAAATGCAATTTAAAAAAAAAGAAGAAAATTCTAATTGAGAGGCAACCAAATGACTCCTTAGGGCATGAATGCAATATTCAAAATCAAATTCTGGCAGCTCCTTGAACTCTAGAGTTGTACTGGAAACTTTTAATGTTATTGAAAATCTAATGGGGTTTAGAATCTTTGATTTTTTGGTTACTGCAACTTATTTCACTCTTCCTTGCATTCCTTCAGTTTTCTTTGCACATTAAATCGATAAAGCCTTCTATGTGATTGTTCCAGATAATTAGTATGACCCATAGTCACTATTGAAATTGGAATGTTTAGCAAGTTGTGTCCATGAATAATTAATCCACACCTTTGAAACTAAACAATATCATGGTAGGCAAGTAGAAATATGGGTACCAAATTTCATCAGGATTGGTTAGCTCCTTCATGATTGTATCTTTTGGTGATAATTACAATTTTAAACTTTGTGGATTACACCTATCTCAGAAAATTATGTCCTTTGCAGTTAACACGTTGACGACCAGCCTGTACAGTTACTCTGGTGATGCATTATCCTAGTTCAACCTTAGTTCAGCCTTTATGAGCAGGGTTCTTTAGCATCCCACATCTGGAGATTGGAGTGTCAAGTGCTTGGGCATCTTCCTTCCTTATCAGGACGCATGGTCCCAGAAAACAGTTTTTTCCTAGTTTTTTTTAAAGTTGAATTTTTTGGAATTTTTTTTGGAACCTGCATCCTGCCATCAGGATGCATTGTCCCACGTGGCAAAAAAATCTGTGTCCTGGCATCAGGACGCATTGTCGCCAACGTGTTAAAAACATAGGTTTTGCAGGAATCCAATCTTTGTCAATATCCTCCCTCCTCCCCTTCAAATTTTTCAAAAATTGAGAATCAAGAGGGGATGACCCATCTATAAGTTTCCTTACTATGATGTCATTAGAGGAATCTTGAAAAGAGGGGACGTGGATCTTGACACCATATGCTTCCATGAATTCATTCACCACCTTCCCCTTAACTCCAATCATATGTCCTCGAAACTCTGGTGGAACTGGGACCTGCAATTGAGTAAAGTGCATGATTTCAGAGTGACAAAACATTTCAGTGAATGAAGTCCACAAGAAGGACAAAAGGATAGGACATGGAGCAAGGGCACTTTCTGACTAAAGGCAAGAAAGTACCTGAAGCTTAAACTGCAATGAGAAGCATTTTCCTTGAAAAAAATCAGTGTTACTGAATCTGTTTACTGAAATGAAGGGGTAACAGTGGCCATATCAATTTAAGTGAGAGCTTGAGGCCTGAAAGTTCACAAAAACCAGCATTCATTACTGCAAAATCTTAAGTTAAATTACTTTACTTCTATGGTTTACTATGCATCATGTAAGAAGGCATGCTTATGCCATGTGATTTTCCAATACTTGTGCTATTTTTTACTTGACTTAGAAACAAACATACTGCAATAGAACATTCTTGATTTAATTTTTGGTAGTGAATCAATAAGTTTCACAATTACATCAAATAGTAAATTAGAAGTATTCCTGGAAACACAGGTGAAATTTTTTCGGAGTTACCTTGTCAGTGACAATATTGTTGACTCTTTTGCATGGCAAATGATGCCCCTCCTGAGGCCTTGATTTCATCTGTTTAGATGAAGACTTCTTTTGTTTTCCCTCGTGACGCTGCCTCCTTTTCTCATGGACCATGTTAGCTTTGCCAGACTTCTCCCATTCATCTCTCAAATAAGTTTTCCACTCCTTTCTTGTCTTCTCTGAATATGACTTGAACTTCTTTAAGACTCCAAGACAACGATCATCCAACACATCATGGTTCAAAGAACATTGTGCATCATCACACTTCTCCATAATGTGACAGACACATATGTGTAATCTCTGACAGTCTGACTCCTTCTTGCACCCTTCTAGATTGTAACCAAAGCAAATCTCAGGAACAAAGGAGGGCAACTGGATGAATTTTCTTAACCCCATTTCATCTTCATCCTCCAAGCCAAACTTCCTCAGCACCCTCCTATTGTGCCCTGTCTTGAAGTCATGCCCTTCATCACATTTGACACGAGGGCACCTTCCACATACATACTTGGTACACACATGGAGTGATTTACAGTTTTCCTTCTCACATCCTTCAATTGAGAGGTGGGCATCACAAACTTCAAGAGTGAGTGAAATGACACCCTCTTCAGAAATGGAGAACAGGTCATGCCCCTTAAGGAGCTCCAAAACATCTCCCACTGGCATCATAGCTGGATGACCCAATCTACTTGTGTGAACTTTTCCACTTGTAGACTCCCTTAGGAGTTTCATGATCTTCTTCTTTATCTCCTCTGCATCCTGGAATCAAAGTCTTAGGAAACTGCTGCAACTGCAAGCCTCATGGAACTTAGAGCATGGTAAAGATTATGCAAGACAATCCATGAGAGAACTTACCATGTCATAAATCCAATGGCAACCTATTAAAGCATAATTCAAAAGAGAAAACCGATGTAAATGTCTCCTCAAAACTCTCCTCCTTAAAGGTTTTTTGTCATCATTTGCGAGCATTTCCAAAAAATGTTCCATACCTGACTATGTTCTTTTAATGAGGAGCTTCCCCATGAAAGCAATATGCAATTGATTCACAAGAAACAAAGAAACTTGATATAAAGTCAATGCTAAGTCTTGTTGACACAAATAAATGTGATTAAAAGTGTGCTATAACAAACACAGACATGCTCATGATATATTAAAACTTGAAATCAAAGAGTTTGATGTCTTGAAATAATGAATTCCACACCAATAGGTTCATGACAATGAGATCCACATGCATGTACCACTGTAGGTTTCTTGCAAGGATCCATATGGACTGCCCTAGACTCTAATGGCAGGGAGCCCAGGTTCAAACCCATTCTAGTTAGGCATTTATGTCTAGGTATAAGCTTCAGTGTGCTTAGGAAGGAAGATGCCCAAGCACTTGACACTCCAATCTCCAGATGTGGGATGCTAAAGAACCCTGCTCATAAAGGCTGAACTAAGGTTGAACTAGGATAATGCATCACCAGAGTAACTGTACAGGCTGAATTGAGTCCCTTGGGGTTAGAGGCTATTTGTTTTAGCTGGTAATACACGAGGAGGAGGTTAGCTGGTGTTCCTGGCACTCCATAACTAGGGTGTCAACATGGGCCTATAGCCTCTAGCATCAGGTATACCATTATATCATTTCAAATAATATATCAGTGGATCCCACTCTTCTGAACTCATATAAACAAGGTAGGCAAACTCAGCTATTTTTTAGGCAGTTTCTGTTATGTCCCATTGATTTTGGACTTTTCAAAGTGAATTTAACAGTAGACACCAAGAGACAATGAATAGCAGTAATAGAGCTTTTTCCTCACTAATCCCATACATTTTTTTAATTTGGGATGCTTAGTACTCCCCAAAAGCATTCAATGATTTGAAAGCATATGGCTGGAATTAAAAGGGCCCTTCCGAATGATATACAAATGACAAAAAAAAGATGGTTTTACATTATCTATAGGATTGACGAAACATACCCAATAATGCACATCTTCACCATCTGCATCTGCAAGAGAAAACACATCTGTTTCAGCTATATCTTCACTGATTCAAATCAAAAATGCAATGTATAAATCAATATATCATATGTTTATCCATTATTAGCCAAAAATATCAATGCTAAACACCAAGCCATGTTATCTTTATGATCATATTGCAGAAAGTGGACCTAGTTTTAAAGCATGCCTTTGACCCTCACTGACCAATGGGTCAGTGAGGGTCAAAGAAACTTAGACATGGCAGCACCATCTGAGCAGGTGTGGCTTGGAATGCATTCAACTACCAAAGGTGATACTAGAACTGAATGAAACAATTAGAAGAAAGCTGCAGAAGAGAAAATCCATTTTTTGGACCATAGAACAACAGAGTGTAAAGTGGATTTGGATGCATATATATTAAAAGAAACCTTCCATCAAGAAAGCTGATGGGGACACATTTCCATCGTCATTAATAGCAGCTGAAAGCAAATCAGTCCAGAGTTATGAATGCATTTTTGGCTAGTGTATTCTTTGCCAAATGTGTACAGTATATGAATGAGGCAATGTGTGCCTCCTTTCGGAAAGAATTATCAAAATTCCATACAAGCCAAAGTTGCATCTGTTGAACAGTCTGGAAATGAGGTTCACGTATATTTTTCAACCAGCAAAGTTGCTTCAGCTAGACTCCTTACTTATCACTCCCAAGAAAGTGATGTGGTTTAAAAAATATATTTTTTTACCAGAATCAATCTTCAATTTGTACTCCCTCTCCTCAATGGAAATTTAAGTACGGACCATTTAGTGGTCTACCTCAGAAAAAAAAGAATACAAAAGATGTGCAAGCATCCTGCAGCCCAGAAAAGTGATGGAAAATGACTAAACCTCACACATTATTATTGATAAGACATGAAAATCCATGTCTTTCCAAACAGTATGTCATACCATCAGGCATGCATGACCTCTGCAGGCGTTGCATTGTTTCATGACCTTACTGCAGTTATAAAGGCTATAGACAAGAATCATAATAAAATTGCTGTACTAAGATCTTTGGAAAAGACTGCTCTCTTTGCAGCTTGCAGAAATAGGCACTTGCTATCTACTGACCAAATTTGGCAACATTGTTTTGAGGCAGAGGGTGCTTAGTGCTGCAAGATGCATTTTTCCTGGCATGAAAGAGGAGGGAAAAGTTATGGTGAATCACAAAATTATTTATTAGATCATATTGTAAATCATGCATTTTGATTGAAAGCCATTAACTTTTGTAAATATAAATTTTTGAAAGTTCATTTTGAATTAAACATGCAACAGGTGACCATAAATAACATAACTTAGGCAATACAACGGACCAGTAGGATTTTCATCTTTATCCAAAAAAAAAAACTTCATTTCATGTTTGATCTGTCATGTCCCAGTTGCACTTCCACTAAGACCTAAAAGAGCCAGTGATACATGGGAAAGACAAGGATAACATTTTTCCACCAATGGACATTGCAACCAGGAAAGAATTATTGAGCACATGTTCCATGCAAGCTACATATCTCTTAATGTCAGATATGAAACCAATGCCACTTACCATACACATAGTTGGTCATGACTGTGCTATATGGTATTCCTGATTGATCGGCATTCGAATGCTCTATTGATGGCTTTCCCCTTTGGTGGTTGGGTTGAGATGCCCCTCCCTTTCTCCCTCCTCTTCTGCCTCTTTGCTTCCTCTTTTTCTCTGCCTTTTCTCTTCCACTTTCAGGTTCTTCTGATACAGCAAAACCTGCAGGCTCTCCA
Source organism: Darwinula stevensoni (assembly GCA_905338385.1). Taxonomy (NCBI): domain Eukaryota; kingdom Metazoa; phylum Arthropoda; class Ostracoda; order Podocopida; family Darwinulidae; genus Darwinula; species Darwinula stevensoni. The sequence continues at coordinate 5,488 of CAJPEV010001373.1, read as the reverse complement.
GCCTCCAACCAAAAGTTGATTCCATTGTTGACATCATCATCAAAGGAGTCTTTAGGGCCAAGACCATCATCAGAGCCTGTATTCCATTTGGAGTCATCCATTTCACTTTTCAGAAATTCAGGACTCTTTCATATTAATTAGATGGTCTAAAAATTCCAGAGCCCTATGATCACATCATCAGCACCAACATGGATTGAACATCCAACCTAGTTTCACAATAGGATAGGTTCTAATTAAATCTAGTTTCATCATAGAACATCAATGAAAGAACAATTTGCTGGAGAAAGAAAAAGCCAGAAAACTGAGAAAACAGCTATCCATTAATAATATTCAGGACGAATTGCATAGTGAAGCAGAATGGAATGTGTACTCTAGTACAATCCTGGCCTATAATAGGTTCAATCATATACTTCTTTACTGTTGGCTTGGGGCTTTGAAGTGCAAGGGAGTCATCAAAAAGTTCAAGCAACAAAACTGCCCCTCCTCCATTTCTGCACTTACATAGACAAAAGTAAATTTGTCTTCTCAACATATTATTCTTGCATACATTTGCTCTCTTGCATTTTCTTTTTACACTTTTGGAAACAGCTGACATGTTCACAGGAAAACTGTCGATATCAGAGCATGTTGGATGTAGCACCATAGCGCCCATGAAAGGCATCTCTCACAGCAGGGAACAAGGTAGAACAGTAGACATTAATCTGAATCCTATTCCTGGAAGGCATTCATCACCTGGGGCCAAACTGGAGCTGAATAATAGCACCCTCTGACCTTGTGGTGTTCGCATATACAGGATGGGATATAAATATTCATATCACACGTAACTGTTCATCCTGCTTGTCCAAGAAACGAAAAGAAAGAATGGTGTGGTACTTACACGTCAGCGTCTTTTTGGTGGCCAATACTGGGTGCTTCGACAGGACTCCAATGAGCCACAAAGACTAATGCACAAAAAGCCTGTCTAGCAGATCACATAGCAGCGATTATTTAAATAAACATGTATGGCCCCCTTACAGTCACGGCCTCAATCCGATAAATTATATTATGTGGAGCCTGCTGGAAGTGTCCAAAAACGAAAACAAGCGACCTGAATTACTTAAGGCTAGTGCTGCAAACGGAGTGAAACTACGTCCGTATTCGACCGGCAGACTCGAAGATGGTGGGTAGCCATCAAGAAGGGAGACACGTTGAAAATATTTTATGAATTGTCGCAGTGAGTCTTTCTGTCTCGTTGAGATTCAGTTTATTTTGACAAAAATTAATTGTACAATCAACACGAGACTTTTATTTGGGATGAATATTTAGGGCCCACCCTGTACCAGGCGAGGCACAAAAAAGGTGCCGTTCTTTCAAAAATCTGTGGCGCCTCTGAAACAAAAACTATAACAATGAAGTTTCTTTCATACACACTTCTACACATCCTTTGAGCATCTAAAAATGTTTTCTTGTTCGTCTTTAATTACTTTAGCACATGAGTATTTTGGGAAAGCAACTATAATTTTTATTTTGGTACTCGCACCTGGACGCCAACGACGAGACCAGCCCCTCAAAAAGAATGACAATTCTCCTCTGCACTTAGGAATTCACTAAGCAGATCTCCGTCTCGTCTGACAAACTTGCAGATGGGAATTTCGTATATCAGAATTTATCATCTTAAGAAACAAGGACTTCCTCCACACGAAAGCAGTTTCCCTCAGTTCCGTCTTCCGCTCCTTCTCTTCCTCTCAGAAGAGCTGATATCTCGCAGCTCTAGAATCAATCTCTTAACGATAGGCCAATATTTCCTTCACCCTTTACCAAGTAATTCTCGTATAATTCTTCCCCACTCCAATCTTTCGCAAAGGATAGCATTTTTACTAGCAGACAGAGGTGCTCTGGCCCGTGATGGGTGCGCTCCACGCGTAATCAGCTACTCCTCCACCGATAAATTTTCTCATATAAATATTAATGTTGAGTTGCCTTCGCGTTTTCGCTCTAGGGGAAGGTGGGCAAAACGGGGCAGTTAAGGATTGCTAAAAGTTAGCACCAAGGAGCTGGCGTAGCACCTTGCAGATGGGTATGCGGTACCTTTCATGTCTTACCTACGACTAGCATTAAACTTCATCGCGAAATCAGCGACGGTTTTTTTTTACCCCAACAATTCTTAATTTTTTTGTCAAATATCTCATTTTGCTCCATGCCCCTACGGGGCAAAACGGGATAATTGTCCAAAAGTTGTTTAACGAAGTTTATTCAAGATATACAGTATATTTATTTACATAGGTCACAGAGCAGAAACAGCAAATATGTACATACAAATAACAAACCTGCGATTTTCCACAAGTTTGCCAGTGTCTTCTATATGGCTACTTAAAAAGTTAAAAAGTAAAAGAACAGAGACCAAAACGAAACATCCACAAATAACAAACAGATGCCTTCTCGTTTTGAGGTCTTCATTATATTCCTCCTTACAGATGTCAAAGAACAGAAACAGTAATCTATAATAATAATTTAAAAAACTGATTTTTCTCACGTTTTCTCATGTCTTCATTATTATTCCTATTTACCAAGGCCACAGAACGGAAACAACAATGAAACTTATATGAGAAAACAATTGCTGCTTGAAACTGTTATCCACGTCAGTATCATAGATGCAAATTTACATAATTCACAGACAAACACGTCCTCATCGATGTCTACCGTCAAGAGCCGAATCTCGCAAGCAGATGATTACCTCCATTTTCGGCCCAGTGGAAACTCGCCCCCGCATTCCAATTGACGAGAATCACAAGATGCGTTTTAATCTTCGATCTACACACGGTTGGGGCGAAAGTACACCGAAGGCGACTTTCCACGCCTGATTGCCATAACTATCTCAATCTTTAAAAAGGGAAGACAAGGTCAACTCCCAGTTTCACTATCCCTCCCTGTGTAAGACGGATTCTGATGTATGGTTAGAAGAGCCGCTGAAACATTTTTTAACTTGTGGCTTTGATTTAGAAGGGAAAATCGCACATGGAATCGCGGCTGGTCAGGCTGGAGACTGTGGGTGCCAGGATAAGGAAGAAAATGAAATCCGATGGTCTCTCCGGAATCTACTCATCTATTTCGGACAAACGAAATTGATCTTTAAAGAATGTCACAGCCCTGTATTATGCGGTGTCATTTGGTTAGACCATCTGTTCCTACGGAAACTGTTCGTCCAGATGCAAGTTTTTTTTGCTGTATGACCTTCTAATTTGTGCATTTTATACCATCATTTCACTGCAATATAAGATTCTTCATAAGAACAATGACTTCTGAATCCACGAGGGACTATAGTTCCTATTCACTCCAAGTCACTTTCAGTATCTATCTTACAGAGGGTGAGAAAGTGAAACTGGGAGTTAACCTTACCTCCCTTTTTAAAAGGTCAGGGCAGACGTGGTTATCAGTCACGAAATCAACGTTTGGAGAGTCGCCCCAGCGCACTCTCGTACCCCTTTATCGAGTAGAGATGATGGGGAACATTTAGCAACTATATATCAATTAAGTCTGTAAAATGTTATGAGTTATGTAAAAAATTGCGACTTCAGGCTATAGTTCACATTTTCACCTTTAGCCAAATATAATATAATGTTCCCATGTTACCTTATTTCGCTCATCAAACACTCAAGAGAAAATAAGAAAAGTCAAATGTTTTCTTACTTTTCTCTTAGGGTGTTAAACAAAGTACTTTACAGAGCGCTCCCGCGCCAGAAAACGTGCACTTGTGGCGGGGGGTTATAATTAGGGAGCGGATTTTTATGAGCTAATGAGTTTTAAAAATGCACATACACATGTGCTTAAAAATGCCAAAACATGCATGAAATATGCATCAATGAGGAAAAATATGCAAAAACGTGTTTTTTTTTAAGCAGTACAAAATTTTTCGGAAGAAGGAACTTCAATGAACATTTCACGCCCTAGAGCAAAACCACCGATGTTCGGACAGTTGAGCTTGCCATCTTCATCATTCGCTCGTCCTATCTCAACGGTACAAGCTGGAGGCTTCATTTTTCAGCTTTTCTCCCCACACTCCTCATTTTGTCATTCTCTTATACCTCACCCCTTTTGATTTTATACTTACGTGCATTTGTTCAGCTTCAGTGTGTTCTGTCCAATTCTGCTTATTTTCTTACGTATTTTATATTTATCTATTTGTTTATTTATTTATCTATTTTTCTCTTCACCTTCTGCCTCTTTATGAGAATATGTACATTTGTCGTTTTCAGATATGACGAACTCAACGGACCTAATGGTTTTCCAAGAGTGATGGAATAAATATTATTATTATTATTTGCTCCTGGAAGCACGACACGATGAGGTATGTGTGCAACAAAGGTATGAGTGCAACAAGATTTTGTCATTCTTAGCCTTATGACTACCGATATTGTGGATGTCCGAACTTAGATGCGAAAATAATTAAGTTCAGACACTTTCACCTTAGTTCGGACACCCCCATTTTAAAGTCTCAGAGGCTTGAAACACTTCCTTTTGGTGTAAAGGAATTATAACCCGCTCCCAAAGTATTGGATCTTTTCTTTTCTAGAATAGGACGATCGTGATTGAGTGAGTGAGCGACTGACTTTAATTCAAACCTTATATTGGATGAGTTTGAAAGTTTGAACTTGATATACGAATAACTCTGATGGTGCGGATTTCAGGTAATATTTCTAAGAAAGACGTTTCTCCATAATTCTTTTTGCTCCAAGGAAACGGAGAGACATGTACGCTGAAACTTGGTGCATCGGTACCTATTGAGATAAGATTTCAGGAAGGAATAAGAAACTTTTATTATTTGTTCCCAAGGGCGTATTTTTCGGAAGGACCTTTTCCAAAAAAAAAAATTTTTCCCAGGGAATCATGGAGGCAGAAGGCTGAAACCTTACTTCATAGGCACCTGCTGGTGTACAGATATAAGGGAAAATCCAACTTTTGGGATATATCTCCTGAGGGTGCATTTGGGGGAGCCATGTTTAAATATATATTTTGCTACATTGAATCGGGCTGTGGCGGATATAAAAACCTGGAATTTGGTAAGGTTGCTCTCTAGTCGCTTATTTCTGGAAAAATCCTACTCTTGTAGTAAATCCCTTGGGTGCACACTTTTCATTTGGGTTATGTTTTCGGAATTTCTTTTTTAAAAGCAGACCGGGCAGGCACAGTTCGTTACATTCAGTATACAAGTATTTCTCTGCATGCTTAATTCATAAAACATCCAACTTCAGGGACATATTCCTGCTCCGAATTTGGAGGTAGAACTACTAGAATAAAATTTATTTAGCAGATGCGTTTATCGTGAGCAATGTTCGCCTTCCGGAAGGGCACCCCACCCGAATTTAAGCCCTGATGGCTTTTTCAATACCCTCGGATCGATAATCCCACACAGCACAGGTATATCCCAAAGATATCCCAGAGATATCCCCTTGGGACAAGTGCAATGTCCCAGAGACAAGGAGTAGGGACATCTTAGGGATATCAAAATGTC
>CAJPEV010001372.1:0-68078 GCA_905338385.1 Darwinula stevensoni | reverse complement strand
CTTTAATATGTATTCTATTATTATTATTATTATTATTATTCAAGTACGAAGTGGACAGTGGACTCATCTGCGTACATCAGCCAATGCAATGGGTTGCTCGGCAAAACGGGAGGCTTCTTATTTAAGGAATTTTTTCATTGTAGTGGGATGCATTCCCCCATTGCCTAGATTGGTTTGGGTGGAACAGGCACCATTGGTATTTCCTTTTCATTATCTATGCGCCTTGGTGGGAAGCAGGCCACTGCCCTACCAGGTAATCGCTTAAAAAGCCGTTCTTTATTAAACATAGGACTCAACATTATTATATATATATTATTATTATTATATTATTATATATATATATATAATATAATAACACTACCAGTGGTGATTTACTTGCATAGTAACATTGTAGTTGGGCTGTCATTGATTGGCCGGGAACTGCTGTCTCTCGCGGTATTTCTCGGCGGAAATTCGCTTCACTTCTCGATTTTCCTGTCGAGGTACTCGCGTGGGTGCTGAGCCATGGCTGTTCAAGGGCTAGCCCTTCTATCAGTGATTGTCCATCTCATTATATATCCTGGACCCCCTTTTCTGCCTGGCTTTTCACATTAGTCTCGATTTTCCTGTCGAGGTACTCGCGTGGGTGCTGAGCCATGGCTGTTCAAGGGCTAGCCCCTCTGGCAGTGAATGTCCATCTCATTATGTTTGGCTTGGAAGGGGGCAATTTAAACGCATTGCCCTTCCAGTCACTTCTGCAAGTGTGCCAATTTTACTGGCTTTGAAACATCAATCTATATAACCATCTGGAATAGTTGTACCCCTACACTACCAGTGGTGATTTACTTGCATAGTAACACTGTAGTTGGGCTGTCATTGATTGGCCGGGAACTGCTGTCTCTCGCGGTATTTCTCGGCGGAAATTCGCTTCACTCTCCTCCCTTCAATTCTTATATGGATTACACGGATACGACTCAGAAACGGATAGGATTCAGCCTTTCTCTATGAGGGTCGGCACCCCGCATAGGATTCATACCTTGCCACTTCACTTAAATGCAAAGATAAAAGATGCCGTACCTGTCCCTGCATGGTAGAAAACAAGGACATTTCGCTTGAAAAACCCTTTTGTAAGAATAGTCATATAATTTATAAAATTACTTGCAATACATGCGGCTTAGCGTATGTGGGACAAACCGCCACTGCGCTACATTTGAGAATCAATAATCATCGAGCACAGGTCAAAGCAAACAAATTCAAAGATGTAGAGATTCAGCACTTTCAAAATCACAGCTTTGAAAACATTGGGATTGAAATTTTGCAGCTGGTTCATGGAGAGAACATGTTAATGATCGAGGAAGCCTGTATAGCACGCGAAGGCACATTATATCCCTATGGTTTGAATGATCGGTACAATAATACTAACATTACGATGGCATTAGATTCCTTGTGTGTCTACAAGATGATGAAATACTCGAAGCCCATCGTACATAGAATCAAGGCAAGGAACAGGAGACATAATTCACGGAGCCTAACTAATCCCTTTCAGGAATTTGTGAACTTTCCAGAGTTGATTAAAAAATGGCGAGATGTCTTCTATTCTTCAGCAAAGATAATAAACTATATAAAAAATGAAATAAACTTTCTCACTAAACACAAGTTAAAACTGCTGCTAAGAAAGATTTCGACTGATGCAAGCTGCATGAGTCACTTGAAAGACTTGGTAGTGGACTTTTGCAAATTTAAGCTAAATCTTGACTCCTGGAAACTAGATGAAAAAGAACCGCTCAGAGCATTCATTACTGTACCATTTGAATCCAAAGCCCAAGACTTTCTTAGCTTAAGATCAGTCTTGAAAGATGAGAAAGCTAAAAGTAAATTTCCAACGAAGTGCGTTTACCCCAGACTTTCCTATAGCCTAAGAAAGCCACTTGGCCTACTGGTATGCAATCATAGCTCCTTCATAAGGAATCTCAGCTTAGAAAACGTTGATACCCTACCCTGCATGTGTCATGAAAACCACCTGCAAAGATTTGTTAGTAAAGACCATGGACACATTATAACAGGAGATCTGGAGCTTGTGGATAACGTAGAATTGAGAACGTTTTTCAAGCAGGGTGCCAAATATAGAATGAATGGGAAGTTCCATAAAGACAGATTTTTTCAAGATTTCTTGATGGCCTTGGATAAATGCATCAGTGCGATTTCCTATAGAATAGGATTACCCCAAATTGCCTTTTTAGAATGGAAGTTACACATTCTATGTGAAACAAAACGACTGATTCAAAAATTCAATCCCAAATCATGTGACAGCTACATCGACATCTCCATTCCTAAGCTAAAGAATCTGCTCGTGCCACTGCAAAAAAACTTTATCATTACCGTTATTGACAAAGCCAGTAACAACTTCCGTAAGTATACGTTTTCTAAGATACCCGAAAACTACTCGTCCCTCGAAGACTGTTCAGGGTGGATGTCATCTTATCTGTTTGGAGAACAAGTCTAGAACCTCCTAAATTACGTGAACTTATCACGTGACGATATTCAGGTTTCAGAGAAAGATATGAAACTGCCGTTCCTTTTCTGTAACCCTAAATTTCATAAAGTTCCGACTAAATTTAGGTTTATAGCTAGTTCTGTTGGGACATGCCTTAAAGCACTCTCACTGCGATTAAACAGCATCAATCTGTTCGAGACAGAGTCTTAATCCTTTCCAACAAGTTCAACAGTGACGACCACCCAGTAATTTTTATTGTTCTTTCAAAACTTTCGTAAACTGATAGAATTACGTTTACCTCCTCATTTTTGACTCATGACTTGGGATTTTTCTACACTCTACACAACCATTCCACTACAGCTTTTACATGATTGTATATGTGAAATGTTCGCAACATATGCAGATCAAGGGTTCTACGAGAAGCATACATTCTGCTCGGTTGATTACTTCTCTAAACTTCTAGAGAACTGCCTGGAGAATAATTATATCCAAATTGGAAATCAAATTTACAGGCAAACAATTGGAATCCCAATGGGCTCTAATTACTCCACTAACCTGGCAAACTTATTCCTCTTTTACTTTGAATCAAAGTTTATGTCCGAAGCTGTCTTCCCAGACGAATATAACTTTACTTTTAGATACATTGATGATCTCATTGCAATTAATAACTCCGTCATTATTTCAGAGATCGACAGCATCTACCCAGGATGCTTGTCACTCGAGAAAACTGGTGAACCCCCTTTCAAAACAGGGCACTACTTAGACCTTAATATTAGCATTAATATAGCAGAGAAGGCAGAGATCAATATTTATGACAAAAGAAGGGATTTTGATTTTGATTTTCTTTCATTGCCTTTTAAAAATAGTAATATTCCTCGGCACATAATTAAAAATGTGATTTCTTCGCAACTTTCCAGGTACCTCAAGATTTGCACTAATGTGGAGGGTTTTAGGCAAAACTGCGATCTGCTATATCAGAGGTTGAAATGCAATGGACATGCCTCAGGATTTCTTATTCAGCAATTTAAGATTTTTGTACTTCAAAAGAGGCAAGACTTTTTCTTCAAATATCATACTTCAGTGGGGGAACTGAATATTTCATTCTTACAATAACGAGGACTTGTTAAGCTTGTACATATGTCCGAGCCTAACGCCGTTTAAATATAAGGGTCACAAAAGAATTTTATGGCCACTAGCTCAAGGAAAGAGCAGGACAAATAGAGATCTACCTATTTTCGAAAATCATTGGACACGGGGTGTAGGTCAATTCATAGATGTCCATATGTGGGAATAAGGCTTCCCTCACCAGGGACATAAACCCGTAGCAGTAGAGACATGTACGACTTGCAGCAGACACCCGACGAACCGGATATCGCATCAAGGTCATCGAAACAGCGCTCTGAAAAACTCGATTAGTAATTGTCTGCTACCGTACACGTCTGGGACTTCAGCTGGGTTTGTCCTTGGAATGGGTAGTACTTCCAAGTTCTATCTAATACTCCTGGCACGCTAGGATGACCGCAGAAACAGGTTATAACAGCTGTTGATGCTCTAGGCCGGCCGTGCACCTATGTGGGAATAAGGCTTCCCGCACCAGGGACAATTTGGGCATCGTCATCTCTGTACATGCTGAACGTCGTCTGTGGGCTGCTTGGCCTATAGCTTAGTTCCAGTAGCTTAGTCGCGAGACTTTTTGAGCCAATCATTAACAGACGATGGCGTGTGCAGAGAGACTTCAGCTGGGTTTGTCCTTGGAATGGGTAGTACTTCCAAGTTCTATCTAATACTCCTGGCACGCTAGGTTGACCGCAGAAACAGGTTATAACAGCTGTTGATGCTCTAGGCCGGCCGTGCACCCCCTGACGAAGCCGGTCGAAAGGCGTCAAAAATCTAGCCTAGAGCTTCGCTTTCTTTTCCTTTATAGCCTTCTTCCGCCTGGACCCCCTCTTTTCTGCCTGGCCTTTCACAATAGTTTCGAGATTCCTGTCGGGGTACTCGCGTGGGTGCTGGGCCGTGGCTGTTCAAGGGCTAGCCCTTCTGTCAGTGAATGTCCATCTCATGTTTGGCTTGGAAGGGGGCAATTTAAACGCATTGCCCTTCCAGTCACTTCCGCAAGTGTGCCAATTTTCCTGGCTTTGAAACATCTATCTATCTATATATATATTTATTTTATTTATATATTTTGAATAATGTTCCCAAAGGAGTGAGATTTTAAAACAATAGATCCCGAAACACGTGAATCATAAATACGAAGAGATTAATTTCCCCCACCTTCGCACTCACATAATCGGAGTGGAGCATCCCTTCAAACCACTATCAGTCTGTCATGCATTTTAACTTACCAGGACAGTTTTAGTGAGAAGGGACGGATGGCACGCTCTGGTTTTTCTGCTCTCCGCGAATCTGCTTTCGAAAAATTCCTTTTGTTTTACTGCTCGTGCCTTTCAAGGCTCAGGAGATTCATGATTTCATGATCTTCGTGGTTTTAGAACCAAATTCAATATGTGCAAATGTGTAAATGGAAGTCTGACTAGGATAATTTTTTCACGTTCCGTATTATATTTTTGACCCCATCAAGGTATCACGGTAGTTTAGTGGTATCAAGAGGCGGTAACACCCATTTTTACAGTATACCACGTGTCAAGGTCGAGCGTTCCTTAATTTTAGGGTAGGTCTACTCCTATTAGAGCTAAATAGTTTTTTTTTTAACATATCGTAGTTACTTACTGGCTAGTCCCTTAAGTCAACGTTGCCCCCCTTTTTTCTTGTCCATAAAAGTATCTAGTTTCTTCTTTAAAATAGTCATGACGCGGGGCAGCCACTATGTCATCGTCTAACGCATTCCACGCATGTTAGAATTCCCATATCTCGGTGGCATTTTTCATTAAGTTAAGCCAAAATAGCTTGGAGTCGGTTATTTCGTGAAGTAGATTCTATAGCGATTCGAGTCTTTCTATTTTGTTGCAAGATGTGTATAACCATGGGACCGGTGTTTCATAAAAGTCTTTTGTTTTCAACCTATTCTTCCCTCTAAGGACAGATTCGGACATTGCAACTTCATTGCTTCTTCATTCTTGTTTTATTTCTATCAATCGACTGAAACACCCAGCTTCATGTAGAGAACGAGTGAACAAGTAGCAATTTAGCTTTGAGACCAAAGGCACAACGTTTTCATTTCACATTTGGAAAAAGTTTGTCATCAAAGAATGTCCACTCTTATTTGCAAGATGCATGGAAAGTTAGATTGTAGTGACGGATGAGCTTTTTTAGTGGGCCTCCTTTCCTGAAAGGAAAGAGACCACTTAAGCTCCCTTCCTGTCCGTCCATGTGTCACACTTTGGTTGTCCGACGATAATAAAAAAAGTATTGGCCTGATCAATGCGAGAATTGGCAAGCGAGTAGATATGAAGAAGGTACAGGCTGAGTTCGTTTTGTGGGGAATTTGCACAAAAATTGGCATTTTTATTGGAAATTTTGGATTTGAAATTCGGTCACGGAGGGGGAAGGCGTGAATCTCCCTTGGACCTTCAGGACATGGACCTCAATGCGCATGCGCGGACGACCCGGGACTTGGAGCGCAGTGCCGTATCAACAACTACAGCTGTCATTCCCTACCAACCTTGGTGGGGAACTGATCCAACCACGCACAGCCCTCTATCCTCCCATCATCGTTTCATGGGCACCGTTTGTCTATGTATACAAAATATAAATGAGAAATGAGGTTTTCGATTGCTGAGTACCGGAAAGAATTAGCATTTTGTTCAATAAGGTACCGAAATGCAGATCTAAAATAAAAGGAGGCTCACTTTTGGACTGGGTTTCCTCAGCTTGTTTTATATATCTCAGTTGCTGACATTTCTTTAGGGTTGCCCCCGTTCATGATTAGTATGGGCAGCACATATTTCAGATGCAATGTCCATACTGCAAACTGGTCTTCATATGGACACTATATCGTCCATATTTTAAAACTAAGATTTTATGTACTATGAAAGCGTAATAGCAGCTAAAACCGCTCTTTTCCGTAAGACAAAACAGTAGACCACATTCTTAGTATCGAATGGCGCCTTGGCAAAAGGTGGCTGTGGATATGTGCAACGTAGCTGCAAACGTGTACTTTGAATATTTCTCCATATTTCCATTTGTCCATATTTTGTCAAAGTCATAGGTGGCAACCCTACATGCTATCGCCCAAACCATTGACATGTATATACTACGTATAACTAGACTGGATAGTCGTAGGTGCGAGAGTGGGGCTTTTTGACGCCATGTTTTTGGGGTCAAAGACAGGCCCCTTCCACACATGCGTCTAGCGACAGACCGTCGCCGACCAATCAGAATGTGATCCCTTTGCGCATGCGCCAAGTATGAGTTCCACATTCATCATCCCCCTTGAACACTCGACGTGACCATTGCAGATTGCGCAGCTGGCCTATCGCAGGCCTATAAATATACTTTCGTTCACCATTTCAGTTGGACGTGGAACGTTAGGTCCATCTGGAGTTCCTCGAACCACCTCGAACAGGCCTGAGGAGGAAATGCCAGCATGAAATCCAACATGCGTCTAACGACAGACCGTCGCCAGCCAATCAGAATGTGATCCCTTTGCGCATGCGCCAGGTATGAGTTCCACATTCATCATCCCCCTTGAACACTCGACGTGACCATTGCAGATTGCGCAGCCGCGTGTAGAACCTGGGGTCTGTTGTACTGCCTCAGTAAAGTCAAAGTTTCCGTTAAGTCAGACTTAGGAAGCATGATAAACATGCTCCCAAGGTCAGACTTAACTGAGGCAGTGAAACCGGCTCCTGGCCTCGACACCTTTCACGGCTCGGCATTAGAGACCTGAGTGGTGGACTTAGACCTAGTTTATCATTGACCGCATATTCAACTGAATAAAATTTCAAGAATTATATATATAGTAACTATGGACACCCTGTATATCATTTGAAAGGTTGTCCTTTGTTGAACCCAAGCTCAAAAATGCCATTAATATTTAATAATGAGCACCAGCCTGAAAGGCTAGATTCATTAAATTATTTTCCTTTCTATTCTATTCTACATTTTGAGAGCTCTTACAGAAACCTTTTCACACACATTTGTCTTCGTCACACCTACAGTCATACGCGTACTGAGGCCTATTTAATTGTGCTGCATAGTTTAAACTTTTTCATTTTTCGAAGCGAATGACTCCATGACATAATATTTTGGCACCCTCACCCATGATAGCTCATTTTTGAACAAGGACTAAAAATAAAATGCCTGAGTCCAGGAAAGGACATAAGATCTAGATGAGGAACTAGAACTCTAGAATCCATGCTAAAAAAATAACTCATTAATAGTACACCTAATACCGTGGGATTTAAAAAATATATATAACCAAGTTTGATCGGTTTACCTTTTCCCGAAGACCACATAACACCATGAGCATATTATTTTCCATATTTCCACTTGGGAATCTAGGAGATGAGGGATCAAGATACGCGGATAACACGTGAATCATGACGCAGACAGGAGCTGCGTTCTGATTGGCCGGCGACGGTCTGTCGCTAGACGCACGTTGAAATCCATGGTGCGCGCCATCCTGCTAATTCAGGGATGTCCGGATGAGATAACTCCATATCCAACCACATCTATCAATCGCTGTTGACCACCGGTTCGTTCTCGGCTCATCTCATTAACTCGGCACAAAAATATCTAAGACATTTTTTAAAAATCGAGTGCGATATGAAGGGTAGTCTTGAATCTGGCATAATTTTGGCACGATATCTGGCACCACTGGGGGACGGGATCGGAGCCGGAACTCTTAAGTTTAAATGAACGATAGCTAATTTCACTTATAATGGCGATATTGTGCATCGCAAAAGGCACTTTTCGTCATCTACGAGTTAATATCTTTCTCATGGTTGGTCTTCTGGAAAAACCCCCAGGAATGGCTACTCAAGGGGGGAGGGGGAGGATAAAAAGGAATGAAATTCGCATTTCCGAAAAGCGAGATTCAGTATTCTCCACAACCCCAGGGAGATGGAACTTTAAGTTTGCTGGAGTGATTCTGTGTTGAGAGAGGAAGAAACATGCCCAATGTTGATGCTCTCAGAGAGGAATACGAGGAGCTTGAATTTTGTTACGGGAAAGGGGAAGAAAGATAATAGGCGCTTCCTAATTCTATAATCAGATTCATCAATATAAGCCGGAAGCGGTGGAGGGGGGGCGACCCGAAAAGTTTGCGCATCAAAGCCTGAGGTAGGAGACCACATAAATCCATTTTGCAAAACATTAAATGACTTGACGAGGTTTCCGTCAGCAACTTTTTCTTGAGGCTCTTTCTGCTGCAGTTTCGCTGTAACCATGGAATAGTAGTGGCATCTAGCNAACATTAAATGACTTGACGAGGTTTCCGTCAGCAACTTTTTCTTGAGGCTCTTTCTGCTGCAGTTTCGCTGTAACCATGGAATAGTAGTGGCATCTAGCCTGGAATTAAATACCCGGGAATATACATGGGCACAGGTCACTCATTCTCAAAGCTTGGATTCTCTTACTTCTCCATCCTACATTTTTCTGTGTGAAATCTCCATTCCCGTGCTGGCAATGTCACCTCTCCGTCACACAGAAAGAAGCAAACATGCCAAATCCGGGAGATCGGAAAAGACGAATGTCACTTTCCAGCCGAGAGAAATAAAAAAACGAGGGATTCGGGAGTCACCCAGTGACGCACCTCGTCCTTTCTGACCTTTAGTAGGCGCAACTTCTCAGCAGGGAGAGAAAATACCTCTGAAACCCCTAGAATATCTTTGAAACTCTATGCCATCAATTGTTGGGAGGGCTCTTTCCCGGTTATTTCTCACGATTAGATCGATGATTGGATTTTTTTTATTGATCATGCTTTTCATCACAAATATCCAAAGAGTGATCGGCATCAAGCATATTTAGAAATATGCGGAATATTAAAATCACGAATAGCAATTTAGGTTTTACCTCTTAGAAGGGTCCCACAGGAAAACTACAGTATATGTTTTTAGAATACGAAACTTGCTAAATTTCTATTAGAATAATCCTACGGGAACATACGGAAAGCCAGGAGGATCCTACAGGTGTCCCATAGGTTCCACATTTTATCCTCTATAATCCTGTCGAATGCCCATAGGATCGTGTGAAACTAGAATGTATATTGGATGGCCAGAGTTTCATATCGGGAACTTATAAAAAAAAATCCTATATCCATGTCCGTAGGAATCTTCTAAGTTTCTGGGCTTCAAAAACCCTTTGGATACATAAACATTTTATTAACACATTTTATGCTTCTCATTCCAACCTAATGGGGTCGTGGTTCCAGCACATCCAGGAGCTTCTTTCACTGACCTCGATCAAAAGGAAACAGACTCGAACCTAAGCCGATGGAATGCCGAGGTTTTCGCTACCAAACTGAGCGACATGATCTACCGACGGGTCTTTTGCCGATCTTTCGCCTGAAACACTTCTCTGACTCTCTAAGAGAGTATTTGGCAAAAACATAATTTCTCTTTCATCTCTTTCGGAGAGATATAGCAGCAGCGAAGCCTGCCAGCCTTCGAAGCGGTCCGCAGTTCTTTTGAGTTAGGGACCACGCACACTGACTGCGAAGAGTTGCGTTGCGACCATCGCGGTTGCATTGGATTGGAGATCCGTGTGGCCTTTCGCAGTCGGTCGTAGTACGCTTCGCGACGGAATCGGACGAGTCATTTCCTATTACATCCAAAAAGTGGTTCCTGCTGCGTATCTATTCACTGCAAGTTATGGAATTATTGGATACTTAACTTGGCGGTACTTTTGGTGGAATGACTGCGGCGGTAGATCATGCTAATCATCACCATTGAATCTCCATGAACGAGATATTATGGCTACAGTAGATGATCGAGACGCTCCAAGCATCCGCGTATCATTCCTCGAATGAAATTTCGTCCGGATCTATCATCTCTCTCGACCTGTTCCCGTTTCTCTTGCACGGCCTTTGTTAATTCACCGTTCTCCACACTCATTAATGCGAAACCGTACCTCCGCTCATTTAGTGGCTCTGCCTACAGAATCGTACGGTAGACCACCGTCTTAAGGTTCAGCTCCGGCTCCGTAATGTGTAAACTTCCGACCTTTAGCGTTATCTTCTAACCATTAGGTCGTAGACCGTCGGAAACATTCTACGGTCGGCCCCGAATTACAGAACAGGAATTTATTTCGGTGAGCAGCTCGACCCTTTTCGGTCCCAAGGTATCCAAGATGGTATGTACAAGGTATGTCGAGGGTATTCGGGTATTTAGCGTCACTGGGGGGCCAATCGACCCAAACGCTTTTGCAGTCTATTTTATCGGCGAAATCCATCCACTTCCGTTCCATCTTCCCCGGTCGGCTTTCATCCAAGCCGAAGTTGACTTGAATTTCGTCGATGAGGACGTGACTATGCTTTTCATTGTTGATCTTAAAAATTTGGTGACTCGTTCCCCGATCAGTTCCAGCGTCCTTGGAATCCCCTTCACGGATGGAGAGGCTGCAACGTGAGTTCTCATCCTATCCAAATAGCATTCCTCCAGGGCGCCTTCCAAGCAGCTTTCAAGTCTTTGTGGTCGCGCAACATTTGAGCAGCAACGCACAACTCCTGGCAAAGCTTTCCAAAGGAGAGAGACAAATTAAACCTCACCATGAAGATTCCTCTTTTAGATGAAGAAATGAATTACGAGGGAAAGTCTTTACATCATGGGTATATATATTATTCTTTGTGACTTTGAAGATATTTGGGTCGAATCGTTCGAAGAGGTAGGAATCAGGGCTGCAATCACCCCCTTGGTCGAGGGGGATTCTTTCATACTCTGTCATCTTGAAGGCAGCATAAGAAGCCATTCCCAAGTTTGCATCGAATCATTTCTCAAGAGAGAAGGTGAAATCCTGAAGATCCCGAACAAAGTGCCTGTATCCTCCGACTGACGGCAGTTGGTTCAGATGTTGGGAGGAATGCGGAGCCAATACGAGCCGAAGCCCTTGCTGCAGATCGAAGAAAATCTCATTAATTTCACTCCTCCGTCTATGATCGACGAAGTTACCTTACCCTGGAGTCGCTGATTATGTCATCGCTGGCGTATGGGTGGTCATGGCGCTGAACCTTTTTGTCGTTGTTGTTGTTGAACGTAAGGCAATGTCCAACCGTTGAGTGAAAGTAGGGTTCAAAATCACTGCAAGTGCCAACGGATATATTGAGCATATATTGTAAAAAGTTCTCGAGAAATCTCGAAAGGCAAATGGTAAGTTTCATGTTTTTGGACACAGATGGCGATCACTGGGAAGGGAAGAGGGAGAGTTATGGCTCATTCTGGACGCAAATGACCATTCTTGATATTACTTTTCGACACTCGAATGCAATGCTGCGAAAAAGAACCGTCAATATCGTTTTACCTGGGTAGAAGTAGTTTTTGGGCTGGAAATGAATGATTTGATGATATCGATGATTCCATAGTTCATGTAGCCAAAAGCGAGGAGAAATATCAGAAACCAGAAGAGCCGTCTGAATAGAGAAGATTCTGGAAATGCGGTACGACCCAGTGCCTGATTGGGGACATACAAATATTAGTATTCCTATGATCTTTTTTTTTTTTTTAGAGAATCACCAATATGGGGTGTTTTCGCACAATATCCTTTCGTTAAAGTCAATTAATATCAAACGTCCTTGAAGAAGACTCACATGTCCGGTGAATCGGTTGAGAAATCTGACAGTGACCGGGACGATGCCGACAGTTTCTCCCCATTTATCTTCAAATCGGATCACAACTTTTTCTCCCTTCGCTCCATCATCAATGGCCACTTTGTTCGCCATACTCCCCAACAGGAAATGTCGCTGTTATTCTCTTTACTCTGACTAAATGACAAAGGCCAATGCTTGTATGGAGTGAAATAATTATGCAGTTTCTCAAATTCCCGTTATATAAAAAACTAGCGAGTTTGTTTGCCCTTCGGGCAAACAAACTCGCTATTGTCGCGCCTTCGGCGCTCTATTACTTTGGATAGTGATTCATTCATCCATTTTTTGCGAAATGAGAAACACGTATTTAAAGTACGTCCNTCTATTCATCATGTACTTCTTTGTCAAGTTTAAACTTTCTAGCACCCTCCGTTTTACTGGAGGAGAAAATTCAGGAAAATTTGCAAAATATGTGCCCTCGGGCGTTTTAACCGAAAATTGACATTTTTACCGAAATCAAACCTCAGTGAACTACATGCCCACAAAGTTTCAATATTATACGTTTGCCTTTTTTGCTGGTGAAAAATCATGTTTGCAAAAGCTGACGCACCCAAAAGCTAAGCCAGGAGAGGATGAACCATGAAAGCTGAATACTCTCTCAACTCAATAATTCCAAATAAATTATACATGTGCCATTTTCACCGTTCCATTTCTGTCCAATTCACCACGACAATTATGTGAAAACATCTCCCCTTGAAATTCATGCCCCCAGGGCATTTCATTCCAAAGTCTGAATTTTTCTGCACGCAGCATCCCGGTAATTATGTACCAAGTTTCATCTTTACACGCTAGCTCAATACACCATGACACAAATACCTGAAAACGTCAGCCCCCAAGAATATGCCCCCAGGGCATGGATCTAATGTGTTGCATTTTTCCTGAACTCATCGTTTCGTTAGGCACGTCCATGCCACGTTTTAGCTTTCCATTTCTCTCTGTTTTATTCAAGCAACGGGACATGGAAGGCAAGAGAAGAAAAAAAAAGGCATGGAATTGGTGGGAATCGAACATGGGCCTCCCGATTATCAGTCCGATGTGCTCCCACTACACCACAGAAACGGGATATCTCCAATGTATTCTTATCCATAATGATATATATTTTTAAAAAACTTCTCCCCCAAAAATATGTACCCCTAGGGCATGTACCTCCAAAGTCGGATTTTTTCTGAACTCTGCAACCCAAAAGGTACATGTGTACCAAGTTTCAGATTTC
Source organism: Darwinula stevensoni (assembly GCA_905338385.1). Classification (NCBI taxonomy): domain Eukaryota; kingdom Metazoa; phylum Arthropoda; class Ostracoda; order Podocopida; family Darwinulidae; genus Darwinula; species Darwinula stevensoni. Next base: position 54,635 of record CAJPEV010001372.1, on the reverse strand, counting down.
TAACCTTTCTGGAACATGGTTAGAATTAGCGTCAGTCAGTCAGTCAGTCAGTCAGTCAGTCAGTCAGTCACGATCGTCTATATATATTAGATATACCGAGAAAATGTATTTTTGCTCTAAACACTGGAACTAAGGATGGGGATCGATAAGCATAGTTCGATAGGTGTCCCGTTATACTCGTTTTATTCCAGTCATTTGGGGTTCATTGTTTCCCAGGGCTTTAATTACCTTCTAAAGTTTTACTCCTAAGTCTATTCATATTTGAAAACTTATAAAGCATTCATTATATCGGCCAAAGTAGATAATATACGAGCGAAAGTAAATATTGAAAGAAACATGTTTAATTCAAAATCTGAAGACGTTTCTGGAGGCGACAATCCTTCAACATTTCAAGTAAGCGTGACAGCGAATGGAAAGCGGGACATGGAGTGAATCCCAAAGAAGTGAGAATTTCCCATCTTTGACTTTCTGGCTTTGAGTTTGACCAGGACACATAATATTGTGATTCGTGTCATTTATGTGTATATGGGATTTCTAGGTGAAATCCCCTCCCCAATGCATTGAGCGTTTTGAAAATGTATGAAGATATTCTAGATTTTATCCTCCTCTCACCAATAAACCTCTAACAAATCTCTGCGTCTGGGCAATGTATTATTATCTTATTAGACTCCATACATTACAGGATTTACATTGGAAGGGAAACAAGAATGACATGCTGCATCGAATCCTTCAAGAAAGTATAAGAAAAATAAACATTTAGGTTGTGATGTCATTATCAAGGAATGGTCACATTATGATATCTCTAACCATCGAAATACATGAAGATGCATAGATCTTCAGGAATTGTTGAAAACCTAAAACTATTCCCCAACCACGCAATAGCCCCAGCAGACTGGCAATTCCATCACATCATGGCTCATCTATTCACATTCTGCAGGTTAATTGGGGTTCCACCAGAGGACTTCCCTCATCGCATGGATCAACAGGCCGTTTCGTGTTTACATCGTACCGAGCAGCGCAGAGGAGGTTATCGAGCCGTAATTGCTCTCCCAATCGATTAAGGTTAAACATTGATGATGCCATATGAACAAGGTAATGAATCCCGAGCCCGGGTTCCGCTTGCAGGCAGTTAGTACTCAGTCCCCCCACTTTTCGGACTGATATAAATGCTGTCAGCGGAGAGGTAACGGTCTCAGAAAGTCATCGCCTGTTTCATCGAAGCAGTGAAACTCGTTTGCTATCGATCTTTGTGCCGCCGACTTTCCTAGATGACTGAACCTTGGACGTTTCTCCTCCTCTTAATTTCAGGTACCCATGTATTACTTCACCCTCCATCCGTTTCAACTTTAATACATTAAAGCAATGTGCCACAAGACAGGGCTCGGGTCCATATTCCTACGAGGAAAAGTGAATGCCAAATTAAGATGTCATGTACGTCGAGTTCAGGGGAAGATTAACAAATACTCTACTTGATGTTTCAGGGAAAGAGTTGACGTAGACCCAATCTCCATCAGATTTCTCAACAAATTTGTCTGACAGTGAGTGACATTCAAAATCTGCGTCTCTTGGAGGGCAATTTAGGCAATCTTCTTACCAAGGAGTTCAGTCTCGCACATAAGTTACGGCTACACGTTATCACATTGGGTTTCTTCAGCTAGAGCAATAGTCACCTACTCTCCAGATACTTAGGAATGCATGAAATCCTCATTCCGAAAGCAATACCACTGCCTGGTCTTTGTCCTGTTCCACTGTCAAAATCTGTCACGCAGAATTTGTCATCAGAGAACCTGTTTTTCATTCATCTAAAGAAGCCGAAATGCTTTTTCCATGCCGCCTTTGTCACATTCACCCCGTGGTCGAGAAAGACCTCACTCGTTCGCAATTATCCGTCACGTTCCAAAAATTTTCAGCTCACTCGTAGCGTTCCATACACCTTTAACCCTTTCCGGTCCGTTTTATTCAGGTTGGCGAGGAAACAAGCATTTTCTACCCGGTTGGACAAATGACCGAAAGGGGTTAATCAATCTAACAAACGAGAACGCGATGAAGCTTGCATGTTTCAGTATGAACTGCGATGAGTTTGGCTCAACGTTTATTTCAGCTGTCCAAATCCGGTTAGAATCCGTGTAACTCGTATTGTGTTTTATTTTTCAAGTCCTTCACGCGATGCGAAAAAAGTTTATTTACTCTCCTATTCGTTCAACAACGAATGCATTATACATCGATACAACTTGCATGCATCGAATCATAACTTTTTGGGCGAACAAAGGATGAACGAAATATTGAGAGCATATCCAATCGCCTCAGTATATAACTTTTTTTCTCATTAGCACGCACCACGAGAACGTGATTGTATAACCACCCGATGGGATTTTTTTTTCCCTCTCGACAAACATGCTCGCAATGGTAGCCCTTACGCGCTTGACATCTCAGAGAACTTGATTTATTTTCCAAAATGACGCCACTCGCAGCTGAATTTATGATCATTGCATTAACAGAGTTCCATAGTTGAAAAACTAAATTTCGCTCTTGGGTGTTTCCCTTTTTCCTGCATCGTTTGTAGGTTGGTTTCGAATTTTGATCTTTGATACTGCAGAATTCCGCTCAAAGAAAACAGATCCTCACAGTCCATTGCTATTGAATTTTGATTGATTGAATTGAATTTACAAAGGGCAAATAAACACACTGTTATCGACATAGCAAAAAAAATTGGAATGAAACATGGAATGAAATATCATCCGCAAAAGTGTTATTTTCCGTTGCAGGTATGCTTAATCCACCAAATTGAAGGTGGACTAAGCTAATTACATGACTTATATTAAAGTCAATGCCGACTCCGCTGTAGAAGGTAGCATTTTGAGGATGGGGATATCGCATTGGGTAATTCATCAGGGGCAAGTCAAGGCACGTCCCACTTGGATTCAAGTACAATCTTTTGTAGGTTCCATGATTTTCTCACGAAAATACACATGAGCGCATGTGTTCAATATTCTTTTGAGCAAGGCCGCAATTATTCTAATTGCAGGGGAATCGATATATTTATGCGCTTTTACAGCACTACGCGATATGATTCTCGGTCTATTGTTTCATTGTCGTTATGTAAGAGACCATGCAAAAAAGCATGACTGCGCTCCCAATGACACAGTCTCATAATTAATGCATGCTCCAAGCACGAATGCAAATATTGGAACTGTTGAAGCACTAGGGTCTTTGCGCACGCAAATCACCTCATGTCATGTTGGGTTTCCTTTTTCTCGCGTTTGGTTTTTTCTTCCAATATTCGTCTGCATGCTGACTTCGTTCTCGTGGCTCTTTTCCTCTAGGAATTCCTTCGCTACCATGAAGTACTGCAGGGCCAGAAATTTCTGCACGCGCAGTTGCTTTTGCTCGGCAAGAATGTGACGTCGTGGAATAGCCAGAAGCGTCAGAAGAGCCGACGGAGTCGCTTAGAAGGGGTGACGTACACAGAGACCTCGGGTCCTGAGGTTCAGCCACGAACGTTCCCGAATTTACCAAGTTTCCATTCGCATATCACTGAACTCATATATGATTCATTCTCATTTCCAAATCGGTTTCTCTCTCGCGGGCATCAAGGTCACGTGCCCCACTCTACTTCATGGTGACTTCGGGGGCGCAAAGCCCAGGTTTGGCTTACACCATCGGTATTACATCAATACATGTATGACGTTTCGTGCTCAAAGGACCTTCGATCCTGAGAAAGCAGAAGCCTAGACGCGGAAGAAAAGACCCGACTACCCCTCGTGTCGATCTGTTGTCCCACCTGATGGAAGCTCGACACGCGACCGTCGAGCCGCTGACTCAGCCCTGCATTCTGCGTCAGTAAATGTGATTTTTCGAGTTACAGTCGCAAGTCGATGAAAATGAGATCTGGACATTCCTAAGTTTCCCGGTTTTCCATCGATACCCGATCCTCTCGGATCCGATGAATTGAAAAGGAAGCGTTCCTGTACAAACTACGGCATTGCTATTAGATAGATGACCATGATGACGTCTGAATAGATTAAACATGTATCAGAGTGCATGGCAACATTTTCATATTTAGTCCTAAAAGTTGTCTAGTTCTCTTTATTAATAAGGCAACCTATCGTGGGTTATCGATTTCATTCAGTTGCTCTCTACCAAGCCATTTCGACTTATGATCACGGGAGAAAGTCAAAGATGGGAAATTCTCACTTCTTTGGGATTCGCTCCATGTCCCGCTTTCAATTCACTGTCTCGCTTACTTGAAATGTTGAAGGATTGTCGCCTCCAGAAACTTCTTCAGTTTTTGGATTAAACATGTTTCTTTCAATATTTACTTTCGGTCGTATATTACCTACTTTGGCCGATATAATGAATGCTTTATGAGTTTTCAAATATGAATAGACTTAGGAGTAAAACTTTAGAAGGTAATTAAAACCCTGGGAAACAATGAACCCCAAATGGCTAAAACGAGTATAACGGGACACCTATTGAAATATGCTTATCGATCCCCATCCTTAGTTTCAGTGTTTAGAGCAAAAATAAATTTTCTCGTTATATTTTTTTATATAACGGGAATTTGAGAAACTGCATAATTATTTCACTCCCTACAAGAATTGGCCTTTGTCATTTAGGCAGAGGAAAGAGAATAACAGCGACATTTCCTGTTGGAGAGTATGGCGAACAAAGTGGCCATTGATGATGGAGCGAAGGGAGAAGAAGTTGTGATCCGATTTGAAGATGAAGGGGGAGAAACCGTCGGCATCGTCCCGGTCACTGTCAGATTTCTCAACCGATTCACCGGACATGTGAGTCTTCTTCAAGGACGTTTCATATAAATTGACTTTGACGAAAGGATATTGTGCGAAAACACCCCATATTGGTGATTCTCTAAAAAAAAAAGATCATAGGATTACTAATATTTGTATGTCCCCAATCAGGCACTGGGTCGTACCGCATTTCCAGAATCTTCTCTATTCAGACGACTCTTCTGGCTTCTGGTATTTCTCCTCGCTTTTGGCTACATGACCTATGGAATCATCGATATCATCAAATCATTTATCTCCAGCCCAAAAACCACTTCTACCCAGGTAAAACGATATTGACGTTTCTCTTTCGCAGCATTGCATTCAAGTGTCGAAAAGTAATATCACCAATGGGCCTCTCATTTGCATCCAGATTGAGCCACAAGAAACTCTTGCTTTCCCAGTGATCAACATCTGCGTCCAAAAGCATGAAACTGGCGATTTGCCTTTCGAGTTTTCTGGGATATTCGCCCCACTAGAAAAAATGCTTGTGTGGAGCGGTGATCTTCAGGAGGAGTTGATGCGACTATCAGAGACAAGTGACACAAACCAGAGAGGAAATACAACTTCAACTTCTCTCTCCGACGGTAATTACTCGACAGATGGGAACGAAACGCATGAGATCTGCAGCACACACGCAATTGCAGAGAAATGTACGTGGATGACTCACTTTTCTAATTTGGGAAACTGGATCTGCATTACTCATATACATGTGTCTCGTATACGTACAGCCACTTTGTTGAGCACCACTGAATGTAATTCCAATGGTTGAACTTATTTTAACTATACTTTGTGAATCGCATATTTTTGAGGAATGAGATGTTTTCCTGAAGGACAAGTATGCAATTTTTCTGTAGATGATGTGTATGAAACCAACCTACGCACTCTCGAAAATCAGCTCGGACAAAACAAGTATCTCTTGGACGGCTACTCGAAATACAGCGGCAAGGACTGCACTGATGATATTGTGAACTGCATCCTTCATTGCAGCTTTAATGGGTTGCCTTGCAATGACAGGTAAGCAAAATGTATTTTCTACCCGAAGAATTCCAGTCATTAACTAGTTATGGCTTTCAGATTGAAACGTGATTGTACGACACTAACTCCTTCTTTTTCTGAGCATTACAGATCCATGAATATGACTATGTACCTTAAAATATCCAAGTATTTTTTAACTTTCTCCAAAGAATGCCACTAAAGTCAAGTTGAAATAAATTAAGAGAATCATCAAACATTTGTATGGGGCAGTAACAGAGAAATTTTTACATTAAACTGGAATTCAATCAGGGACGTACTGGATGTACTCAATATATCCGTTGGCACTTGCAGTGATTTTGAATCGTACTTTCACTCGACGGTTGGACATTGCCTTACGTTCAACTACGGGAAAGACAAAAAGGTTCAGCGCCATGACTACCCATACGCCAGCGATGACATAATCAGCGACTCCAGGGTAAGGTAACTTCATCGATCATAGCTGGAAGAGTGAAATTAATGGGATTTTCTTCGTTCTGAAATCACGCAGCAAGGGCTTCGGCTCGTATTGGCTCCGCATTCCTCCCAACATCTGAACCAGCTGCCGTCAGTCGGAGGATACAGGCTCTTTGTTCGGGATCTTCAGGATTTCACTTTTTCTCTTGAGAAAGGATTCGATGCAGACTTGGGAATGGCTTCTTTTGCTGCCCTCAAGATGACAGAGTATGAAAGAATCCCCCTCGACCAAGGGGGTGATTGCAGCCCTGATTCCTACCTCTTCGAACGATTCGACCCAAATATCTTCAAAGTCACAAAGAATAGTATATATACCCAGAGTGTAAGGACTTCCTCTCATAATTCATTTCATCATCTAAAAGAGGATTCTTCATGGTGAGGTTAAATTTGTCTCTCTCCTTTGGAAAGTTTTGCCAGGAGTTGTGCGTTGCTGCTCAAATGTTGCGCGACCACAAAGACTCTCTAAGCTGCTTGGAAGACGCCCTGGATGATGTGATGTACATCGATTACTCGGAAATTGATTGCAATGAGAGTGAGAACATTGACCGTTGTTTCTTATGGACATATTGACCCAAACTAATCAACCCTCATACTCAGTTTCAATTTGAGATAATAAAAATGTCCTCAATATATTTTTCCCCACAATACGTTTACATCACTCATCTTTCTCTTTAATGCTTTTTGCAGCATTTTACTATGCTGTGCTGGACATGGAATCGAAGAAGAAACTGGTAAACAGTACATGTGGATGTCCTCCTGTTCGCTGCATGTGAGTCTCGATCAATATGCATCCTTCACCTTTGACGATACAAGGATGAAGTGCTTTTCGCTGGTCACTTAGAGACAGGAATTTGGAGATTACGTTTTCGACGACACAAATGGCTCGTCACGACGCCTTCCTCATGGATTTCGTCTCCTGGCTGAAACACGAAATAAAGAACACGAGTGAAGGCATTTCCCAAAATTCCACCTACTGCCATCGTCCGAAGTTTGCAGTCATTGTATATCTATCTGAGCATGCAAAATGGGGGCCATGCGTTTTTGGCCGATCTCGGAATTAAGCGTTTCTCGAAGCTAATTTCTTGGTTACTCAATATATTCCTCCCGTCATGGTACCAGGGAATAATCTGCTTAGGGATGTTTCTATTTAGGCTTTTCGCCGCATTTTTATCGATGTGTTAGCATGTGTAATATTGCCTAATTACAATGTACGTATTCAAAATAACCGTGAATCACATTCGAAATTCCTATGAGCTTCAGCTTAATACCTTCTGAAGTCGAAGGAAAGCGATTGTAGAGTTTCCTTCGCATCAAGACCTTTCCAACTAGCATTCTCTGAAACTTCGAGACATTTTAATACTGTATCAACATGGAACCATAACGATGTTTTGAAAGGAACTAATCGACAAGCAATGTAGCCCTGTTGGTGGAAATGACCCCCAATTTTCTTTTTGACAAATTAATGCAAGTACATCACATTATTTTTCCCCTAGTTGGCAGGTGGCTGTGATAGGCGTTCTCTACGAAAGTATGTCAAAGGAACTGACAACGGAGATTCTGTTATACCCGGTGAGTAAAAGGTTGCCGAAATTTTAGCCCTACTGAAAAATCGATTTTTAGAAAATCATGTCTGTGTATTATTCGAAAGTGGTCAAGCTTCATTGGGACTTTTGGAGGGCTTCTGGGTCTTTACACTGGGATGTCTTTCGTTTCGGTTCTGGAAATGCTGGAATGGATCTTCGACATCGTTGTGTACGGTTGGAGGAAACCCAAGCACGACAAGATGGGGCCAAAAAGACGAGCCATCCTCGATTGTGAGTTCAAACAAAATACATAATGGTACAAGAGTGCTAAAGATTCAATTTTGCGACAATCTGATGAATAAGGCATTTCCTTTTCTCACAGGTCCGGCAGGGAAACACACGGATATTGATGATTTGATGAGAAAGAAGAACCGTGGAAAAGCAGATTTTCCTTGGGGAGAACCTCCGGTCTACAACATGCCATCAGCGAGGGAAACAAGAAGCGCTGGATTCGATCTTGCATTTTCCGAGGCATTTTCTGACTTTCATTTCTAAAGCTCCCTCGTACTTGGCAAGGCATGCTTGTGACTCTTTGATGCTCACTCGCTTTCTCTCATTTATTTTCAAGTCATCTCGCCGCACTACTGAGGGATGGTAGCTCCCTTTCGGTTTCAAAATAGTTATTTCGCAAACGCTATTCGGGAATCGAAATAAATGGTGAGCTTCATCAAAGGAAATAAATAGAAATTCTTCATTTTTCCCTTGAACCGAATCGCTGACTTTTTTTTACGTTGCAACCATTCCAGTCATTGTAGAAAAGATCCAAAGAAACGTGTTGATGCGTATTTTATATAATATTGATATAAATCTTTTGTCCATTTTATATATATTTTACATAAACCATTGTCAATGTATCCAGAAGTGTCACCTCCGTGATATGCAAACGGAGACGTAAAATTTGTAGGAATTTTGTGTGAAATTGACATTCTCGTTTGCATCCAAAGCAACATATTCCCATCAATTATACGTAAAATTATTCCTCATTTTTTAACACCACCATGCAATTTTGATTGCGCACATTCTTTCTTGCAATCCGACTGAAAGTGACCTCTTTCCTTACGATGCGAAAGTTCTCTATGAAATTATCTTTCATTCATTTTGGTTGACCTTCCTGTCCCAATCCCATCCCTCAGAATTGTTGGATGTTATGCTATCATTCATGACCACCGCGACAAATGTATTGAGATCTGTGTCATTTGTTTGATGAATTTATCATACATTTTTTGTGCTAAGTTCATAGAGCATTTTCACTGTGTTTATCGTGTTTGGCATCATTGGGAGATGTACAAAATGACCTTTCAATAGAAGAGGAAATATTGTATTCTAATTTTCTTACCAGAACTGAAGTGTGCGAAATTGAAATAAACACGTTTACCGTCAGAGAGAGCCTCAAAATATATGATGGAAGAATGGCAATTCAAGAACACAGAATGAGACAGTTAAATCGAAAGCACATGCTGAAATGAGCTTTTATTACAATTGCCCCATTGTTACAATTGTCCTTTCTCACCTCAGCCTTGGCCTGGCCTGAAAACGTCAGACTTCCAGAAGCCTTAATGTTAGGGAGTCTCGTAGAGAGAAATATATTTCTAAATTTTTTTCGCAACTTAACCACTTAATATAATGTAGATTGCATTATCGCCTTCGTGTATTTTCTGTGAAGATCCCTATCGAAATAAATCTAAGCGGTGGGAACCAGAACGTTTGACTCGGGATCTGGACGGAGCAGCGGCCCGAGCTGTCCTGCTTCATACCGCCTAGTGTCAGCACATTTCAAGTCCCGATTATTCAGAATCTGTTGTCCCAAACATTCACCATTCGATTCCATTTCTGATATGCAATTGGGCAACGGGCCAAGAATACGCTATGGCCAGTGGCAAGCCGACCCATAGGGCTGGATGTAGCGTAACAGAATCCAGCCCCAACAGCCAACATATTACGTCACCTTCCCTGCATAGTGACTGGTGACATGGTGACCCAGGCGACGAAAGAGCCAGAATGGAATACTCGAAGCGGTTTCATCCTGCTCGTCTTGGTCACCCTCATCCCTGTAACATGGTTTGACATGAGCTACTATAGTCTTCTGCATCGTCGAGGTCCATCCTCGCGACGTGGACGCACGAAGCATTGAAGACCTCATGAAGCCCTCAATGGTCTTAAATTGAATGCTTGGCCCATATGTTTCTATTCTGATTTGCCGAGATATCTTTCCCCAGGAAAGTCTTCAATTTGTCCCGAAATCAAAATCATTGCAGCGTGAAAACTGTCAACGATTTGAAATAAAGTTGTAGGCAATTTTTGAAAAAAAAAGTAAGTTACCGTCTTGTTACCGTTACCGTCACCTTCTTGTAGACAGTAACATAATCGATGTTGAAAGTCCGCACGGACGCGTTCTAGATATCCGGCGTTCACTTCCTTGCAAGGAGTTTTAATTCAAACTTCAAGCTCATCTAGAGAGAGAGCGGTCGATTTCGATACAAGAACGTTTGGAGATGGCACCACAAGAAGAACTTGATAGTTAAATCAAGAGGTCGCCACTCGATGGCCTCTCGCACGCTCACCAACGATTGCAAATGATAACCCAAGGACGGACTGGTGATGATTATCATCGTAAATGAGGATGAATATCATAATCATATCGTATTGTTATGTGATGAAATATGCTTAAAATATTTATGGGAATTGCACGAAAAAGATACGAACATATGCCGTCATTTAGTGGACACTGAACATTACATTCTCCTCTGTTCCCTCACTTTTGCCACACCCTGTATTATTCACACGAGATACAAAGTCCTTCTCTCCTCCTCCCCTCTCTGCTCCTCTTCTACACAAAGGAAAAGAGCTCTACTTCCGAGGCACTCGAGTTCTCTTGTCTATTCATTCTGGTGATGACGCTTCTTCGAATGGCTCGATGCTGGCCAAGTTCCAATGTTCTTCGAAAAATGTTCTCTTTCATTGGCACATGCATTCATGCGTTCCTTATCCTTCTTGAGGGAGCTTCTCGTTGCATTAATAAGAAGGCAGGCCGCGAAAACGCTTTCTTTTCCTGGCGCGCGGATATACCAGCCGATATTATGGTCAGGGGTCTCATTACTCCAGCGTTGCCATGGGTCATACATCACTGTGGCCCATGCGATTACCGATCCCAATGTCCCAAGCTGGTCGTTAGAAGCGAATGGATATGACGATAATGTTCTTTCGCTCTGAAAATGTTCACGTCGGTAAAGGTCCACTAACAACGGTCTATTCCGTCCTAGGCGAACTTTTGCATGTCTATCCTCTTTTGAAATAGCATTTTGTACAACAGTTTCAGTACATTTTCCGGTGTGGCAAAATACTTATTCGGCAAAATACGTTCTTTTTTCATATTTTGTAAGGTGACAGCAGAAACTGCGTACACTCATCTCAAGTACTCAGACGTACATCTAAAATTTAAAATTCTTGAGTCGTTATAAGTCGAGATGACGATTGAGGCATATTTCCCCTAATAAGTCTATTCCTCATTCGTGCCAACACAATGGATGCGATCGTGCAGTCACATGCAACGACGAGGTTGCAAAAAAGAGAAAAGAATAAAACAATCCCCTGCCTTGCACGAGAGAGGTAACTAAAGGAAAGCATTAGTCAGCAGGCCATGAGCGTGGTTTCCCCACTTTCGAGACTCGTACATCTGCGATCGTTTAAGGCGGGCAATACGTGGGGAATCTTCGGTCTCGATGTCGGAAATCGCTTCTTGGTCGACTTCGCATCCTGCGTGGAATTAATCAGCAAGCGCTTCGGCAACCTCCGAATATTTCCTTTTCTTCAATAATGCGAGCATGAATCGAAAATCGAGTTTCTCGCGGAAGGCATGGAATCATAAATATTGGACCCGATGAACGTCATCGAGCAATACTTTTTATTATAATTTTTTTTTTTAATTTTGTTGGAATGATGATGCTTCCATGACTCACACAACCACTACGAGGGAGACCCACGCAATTACTTTCATGTCAGTAAATTTAATTCAATTCTGGCTCCGGAAGTATTTGAAATTAGGAAGGGAGCAGACAATAATCAAATTATCAAAAATCATCTAAACAAGAACGAATGCGAAATATATATATATATATATAAAATTCGTCTCCAACGTGAATCATCCTCTGGTCGGTGGAAAGGAAATCCTTATGGTAATAATGGAACTGAAAAAATGTTAATACCATCGCGTTCAAGTACATCCCACCGAAAATTCTTCCGATTTTCGTTTACATTGCTTCCTGTTGTAAATGCGGTTCTGCAGGGTTATAATTCTGGAACGAATATTGGGAACGTTGAATGAAGATGGCATGACCTGAGTCCTCCGTTGGGATTCTCTCAATCCTAGCAAGACGAGTTTGGATATCCTGCAGGGGGTAGATGCCTGCAGATGCCTTGTAGATGCCTGGAAGGGCATCTACAAGGGCGACGTTTGCTGAAACCGGTTCCGCGAATTTTCCTACTTTTGAGTCTTCGCCCGGTGAAATATTGCACCTTCCGATGGAAATTGGCCTGCATCGTTGAGTGAACTCTCCTTTCAGAATGTTGATCCGGTAAATGAAAATACTGAATTCATGATCGACGGGATAATGAGGTAAATGAGGACAGATTCGTTGCCCTCGCAATAAAGGCCCTACTAGGGCTAGCTCCTTGGACGCTGTCGTAAAACAGGTCATATCGACCAGGTGGGGGGGAAGAAGGAAAGCAGGTGTGATTGGCAGCCAGGACGATAATGAGAGGCAGGTAGGGGAACCCGTTTATGGTCATGCGAGATTGCTGTTTCGTCCTGGTGATATTGGCCTTCACCGATTGATCAACCGATGGGGCAATCGAACTCATTTGCGATCGATAGAGAAAATGTGGTCTCAGAAAGGTTGGCCTCATTGTGCAAATCGGTCTTGGACTCACCTCGTATCGTGTGTGTTACCTCGAAGATAACTGTGACTGCCCTGCTGAAAAAAACCTCACTACTAACTCATGAGGTCTCACGACCTTCTCATGAGGTCTCACGACCTTCTCATGAGAATTGTGCGGTTCCTCATGAGGCTTCGAAACGTCCTCATGAGACCTCTTGTTCGAAAACCTCATGGGGATCTCTTGAGGTTTCTTCTGCGGTGCACAACCGACGCGAGATGGCGACTGTATAGCCGCTCCGATGGGATGAATGTCCTGATCCCATTGGAACATATCTCATGTACTCACCAAGTTGTATCAATTTTTATTTCTATATTGAACATGATCAAAGATGTAAACTTCCGACCTTTTGCGTTATCTTCTAACCAATAGGTCGTAGACCGTCGGAAACACTACGGTCGGCCCCGAATTACAAAACAGAAATTAAAGGATTTACTTAAAAGTAATAATTTTTTTTTAAATTGTTCCAGAGTGCACTATTTTCATTATCACCGCGCTAGCACGAAATACTACGATGCGACTTTGGCCGGGTTTTGCCTTTGCCTGACGGTCACAAACGTTCGGGAACTGGGGATGGCTCGAACCACCTTACCTATGTCGAACACCTCTTCGCCCAAATGGGCCGCACTGGCCCACAATAGATCTTCCATGGGCCGCATGACTTAGCGATGAAAAGATGGGGTTATGTCTCTCTCACCATTCTTTTTTTTTTCCAACGTTTGGTTTCGTAATTTTGGTGGGAATGATTCTTTTCGCCAACCTTTTCCTCACGTAGACTCTATCACAATTCGTGACATGCAGAATCTTTCATTAAATGTAGAGGCTCACGTTGACCTTAAACACGTCTAAAAGAAATAAAACTGCTCGAAAAGAGACGAAACACGCGAGGGAACCGTAGAAAAGGCACAGACAAAAAGCACTGGATTCTTGGCGTTCATTCGGTCGAGTTACTTCGTTGTTGACGTTCGCGACGTTCGTTCTTCGTCCTGGGAGATTTCGATGAGACACTTACAGCAGATGCAAAAAACGCAGGAGACCGCGCCTGTGGTCTCGAGAGGGAGGAACTGTCACCCGTAGTTGGGAAACGAAGCGAACTGTGGAATTCGGAAGAAACGAGGACGGGCACCGCCTCTCCCCTCGCACACGAGAGAAAAAATCGCGAGAGTCCCTGGAACGTGGAGAGGTCCTGTTCTCGCCTCCTCGTTCACCTCGTATCCGAGGAGCACGGAGGATCTGCCTCGAATGAAATCGAGAGGACAAAGATGCGAGCATCTCCGAGGATCGTCGCAAGGAGACGAAGGGCCTCCCGCCTTCGAGGACTTTCTCGCCTCGTGCATCGAGGTCCAAGCACGACGGAGTCGTGTTTGGACCTCGATGGATCTTGGACTTTTTTTTTTACTCACCCGGTATTTCTTAAAATGCTCTGAATATTTGTCTACTCTCATCACCACAACACTTTCGTGGCAAAAAAAAACGCGTAACCACAGAAATTCCTTTCTAAAAATAACGCATAGGAATGGATGATGAAATCGGTTGGAGTTTCAAGGACATACCATGACGAAAGTGATGACTCGCCAAATCCGCTTATGCAAAGAGCACATGCGAGTAATGCTAAAGAACGTAAAGAAACGACCTCGACGGTGTTCGTGCTTCAAATGCGTAATACTAGCTGCGAATGGTGTCTCGGAACATCCGACATAGACTTAGATAGATATATCTATCCGACATAGATTTATAGTTTTTAGAGAATCGATGGAAATTTTCGAGAAATGCTCGCGAGAAGGAAGAAGACGACTTGAAAGAAGTCACTTCCTTTTCATCTGCTCTCGAATTACTTCTTTTTTTTTATCGCCTCGAAGACAGAATATTGGTGCAAATGTCATCAAAATCGGAGAGAATCATGTTTTGTCGTGTGCTGATCCGACGCGGAATGACTCGGTAGTAAGATTCCCACAAGGAAAATTCATTTTTGTCATATTGGAATGCCGAAACGCGTTCGAAGCGATCGAGAAAGAATAAATGGAACTTCGATTGCAGTAATATCCGCTGCCTAACCTCGATGCAACTGAGGAGAGTGACGGAAGCATTTCAGGAAAAGACACGGAGTGGAATTGACGAGGAAATGGCCTAGATATATACAGGGTGGCCGAGATATATACAGGGTGGCCGAGATATATACAGGGTGGCCGAAAAGTCACCGTACCCCCATCTACCTATTCATAAATTTTCATATATTTCATCAATAGAGATCTAAAAATACCCATGTGCACATCCAACATGCCCGCTGAACAGAGCGGTGCGTGAGCCTGGCGCGAAACGGCGCATGCGCGACGGACTAGGCGACTTCTGCGACAGCTCAGCAGAATTCAGTTTTGGCGGTAACAATGGCGGACACCAGTAGCTACACCATTGAGGAGCGCTTAGTGGCGAGTGTGTGGGTGCATGAAAGACAGCACACCGGACAGGTGATGGCAGCGTTCTAGGCACGATTTGGAAAGCCACCTCTGTGTAAAGCAACATTATTAGCATTGGAAACACGAGCGATTTCCCTCGGCAGTGTGAAGGACATCCCGCGCAGCGGTCGGCCGATAACCTGAGTGGACACGTGTGCCACTGTTCCTGCCCCATTGCACATTCACCACCGATGTCGAGACGGACCTGGTCATCACCTGGTCCACCACCTGTCCGGTGTGTTGTCTTTCATGCACCCACACACTCGCCACTAAGCGCTCCTCAATGGTGTAGCTACTGGTGTCCGCCATGGTTAAAGGCCAAATCTGAATTCTGCTGAGCTGTCACAGAAGTCGCCTACCCGGTCGCGCATGCGCAGTTTCGCGCCAGGCCCACGCACCGCTGTGTTGAGCGGTCATGTGAGATTTGCACACGGATATTTTTAGATCTCTATTCAGGAAATATATGAAAATATATGAAAAGGTAGATAGGGGTACGGTGACTTTTCGGCCACCCTGTACAGGGTGTCCCAGAAACCCCGCCCCAAGTTTTGTACATTATAATGTCTTCCTTTTCTTCTGACGGAAATGAGTTTTGTATCATTCGAAAGCCTAGACCTTTCTTAACAAATGCTGTTTGTTCTTTTTTTTTTAACCTGACGGTTTGTGATTACTGGTTGTGGGGTTTCTTGAAGGAGAAGGTGTATGCTACAAAACCCCTAACATCCCTCCCCTCATCAGCGCCATTCCCATTAGACATGTGCCAGAGAGCAGTGGATGACTTTCCCGGAGATGCCGTATGCGTTATGATAAGAGTGGGAACCGATTTCATTGGCAAAAATGTTGAATCCCTGTATCCCAGAAACCCCGCCCCCAGTTTGGACGGAGACTAAGGCTAAGTGAATGGCGCTGATGGTATAGAATGGGAAAATCTCATAAAATGTTTATTTTGATGAATAGCGAAGAGGACAGAAGATACCCGAGTGAGCGAGTGAAAGAAGGCAGCAGCCGTGACAGCGATGCATCCTCTCCCCCGGCCGCCGATGCACTCCCATCCCCCATGGTCGTGCAGCCCGACGGGAGGGGTCACGATCGTGGGCTTCTCGCCGAACACGAGGGAAGAAGGACGCGGCCGGGTGTTGAAGGTCCCCGGCTCCACCCGAAGCTCAAAGGGGGACTCGTGGAACAGGACGTGACGAAGGAGGTGGGGGAAGCCCACAGCGTGACATCCCTCGAGAATCCTCACATCTGTTCCAAGGGGAATGTGGGATCCCTTTTACCACGAAGCAGAAATATCGACTAAATGCACTCATTGCTTCGGTAAAATTTTATTTAAAATTTTTATTCACATCACCATCGGATCTCGGAATGAAAGCCTCCTTTTATTCCTTTATCCATGAATGCGGGCCTTAAGATGCAAGTCATTGAGTCTCTCTCGTCTTATTTTTCGTAAGGACACAAGTCATCCGCGGATAACATCGGCATCCCGTTTAACCCTTAAGCATCGGTTGCCGCATATGCACCTCAGCCTATGTTAGCGCGGTTGACGTATATTTACGCGAGTTTGATTTAATCCGTCGCGAATAAGGGATTTCCCCGAAATTTTATCTGGAGGTTTCTGGCACCTCTTGCATTCCCCCGCTCAAAGGGTACCTTCATCAGAGGCGTGGTTCAATGGGTTGTAAAGATGTCTAAGCGAGCGCATGATTCAGCGAACCCTAATGAATTCCAATGAGGTCCAAACACGACGGACATGATCTACCGACGGATCTTTTGCCGATCTTTCGCCCGAAACACTCCTTTCCTGACTCTCTAAGAAGGTATTTTCGGCGAAAGCATCATTTCCCTTTCATCTCTCTCGGAGAGACATGTATGCATCGAAACCTGCCAGCCTTCGAAGCGGTCCGCAATTCTTTTGAGTTAGGGGCCATGCACACCGACTGCGTTGCGACCATCGCGGTTGCATCGGATTGGAGATGCGTGGGGCCTTCGCAGTCGGTCGTAGCACGCTTCGCGACGGAATCGGACGAGTCATTTCCTCTTGCGTCCAAGCAGTGGGTCCTGCTAAGTATCTATTCACTGCAAGTTATGGATTTCTTTGATACTTGACTCGGGGGCTCTTTTGGTGGAATGACCGCGGCGGTAGATGATGCCAATCATCACCATTGAATCTCCACGAACGAGATATATCTACCGTAGATGAATGAGATGATCGTGGTTCGGCTCCGGCTCCGTAATGTGTAAACTTCCGACCTTTAGCCTTATCTTCTAACCAATAGGTCGTAGACCGTCGGAAACACTCTACTGTCGGCCCCGAATTACAGAAACAGATAGTAAAGGAGTTACTTCATAGTAACAAAAAATAAAATAAAAATTGTCCCAGAGTACACTATTTTTATTATCACGGCGCTAGCGCGAAATATTATACGACTTTGACCGGGTTTTGCCATAGACGGTCACAAATGTTTGGGAACTGGGGATGGCTCGAACCACCTTACCTATGTCGAACACCTATTCGCCCAAATGGGCCGTAGTGGCCCCCAAGTGATCTTCCATGGGCCGCATGACTCAACGATGAAAAGACGGGATTATATCTCTCTCACCATTCATTTTTTTTAATTTTTCAAACGTTCGGTTTCGTAGTTTTGGCGGGAATGATTCTTTTCGCTAACCTTTTCCTCACGTAGACTATCACTATTCGTGGCATACAAAATCTTTCAGTAAATGTAGAAGCTCACGTTGGTCTTAAACACGTCTAAAAGGAAAACCGCTCGAAAGGAGACGAAACACGCGTGGGAACCTTAGAAAAGGCACAGACAAAAAGCACTGGATTCTTGGCGTCCATTCGGTCGAGTTGCTTCGTTGTTGACGTTCGCAGTCGTCCTGGGAGATTTCGATGAGACACTTGCAGCAGATGCAAAAAACGCAGGAGACTGCGCCTGTGGTTTCGAGAGGGAGGAACTATCACCCACGGTTGGGAAACGAAGCGAACTGTGGAATTCGGAAGAAACGAGGATGGGCACCGCCTCTCCCCTCGCACACGAGAGAAAAACTTGCGAGCATCTCCGAGGTTCGTCGCAAAGAGACGAAGGGTCTCCCGCCTTCGAGGACTTTCTCGCCTCGTGCATCGAGGTCCAAACACGACGGAGTCCCCTCGCTGCAAAACGAATGGGTACCCCGGGAACGCCTTCCGTCTCCATCACTCCACGCACTCCATCCCGCTTGCCTTCAACACACGAACGAAGGGAAGTTCCTGTTGCCTCTCCCATCCTCTTCCTTCGTCCAAGTTAAGCACCTCCGTGGAGAGAACTTCTACAATCCATTCCCCCACTTTTTCGTGTCTCCCGCCGACGACTTGGAGTCGCCCTGCGCCGTCTCCCATCATCCCATGGAGATGTCTGTTGAATCGTAACGATGGAAGCGGGTCCCAGGGTCCTTCTCCGTTCGCCCGACACCTCCACGCTTCCCCCAGAGATTCCTCGTCTCTGAATCCCCCCGAGATGTATACGTGACCGTCGAGAAGGGCGGCTGCGTGATCTTGAACCGGAAGTGGGATGTCTCGGGGAAAGGGGGACCACTGCCCCTGTCGCGTGTCCAAACGCTCGCAGCTGGAGTGAACTGCATCCTTCTCGGGGTCCCTTCCCCCCAAGATGAGGATGTTGTGCGGGTCCCACATCACCAAAGCTGCCTTCTCTCTCCCTCTGATCGTGTCCGGGAGAGGCATCCATTCGCCACTGCGGAGATCCAGTCGCAGCCCCGAACGGGGATTTCTCTTCCCTCCCACGAGAAAGAGGGAGTCCCCGATCCCCACCCCCGTCGTCCCTTCGATGGTAAAAGAAAAAGTAGCGGGGACGAGGAGGTCGTGATTCCATCCGTGAGGAGCCTCACGGAGATCCTTCCCGTCCAGATGCAGAATCCGGATGCTCCTCCCCGTCCCGTGGATCAGCTTGGAGGAGTGGGCGAGAAACACGTCCAAGGTAGAATATCCTTCCTGGACCCAGAGGATTCTCTGGTTCTTCAGGATTTCCCACACACCCCCTGGCCCGTCTAGGCCTCTCCCCATGGCGAATATCCTTTTTCCCCCTGCAAGAGAAAGATGATCCGAGTCGAGAAACCTTCTGGCTTGGGAGGAATGAAGTGGAAAAGGGGTAAGCACACGGTGGATTTTTTTTTCTTGGATATGCGCGCAGAAAAGTCGGGAGAGATCAGAATCGCATCGCTCCCGTTTCCGAACGGATCCTGACCGCTTTCTTTCCCGTGCGTTCCGCGAAAGATTCCTCGGAATTCCTCGTTCGTTCTGCTCGCCCATCTTAGACTCGATTTCCCCGCGAGATCGACGTTCTATCACCGAAAGCCTTTCCCTGAGAACCCGAAAGAGCCGGGATTCCGATCCTTTCCTCGTTCGAAAGGACGCGGAGGGAATTTCGCTACCATCGGGGAGGGACGGAATCGTCCCGTCCACTTTCACGACGCAGATTTCGGTTTCGTTTAGCCCGAGTGTATCCCCGTGTTTACCAGCTGGTTAACGAAACTAGGAATCCAATGAATCCATCAAAACCTGAGTTTTTGCCTGCGCAAAAACTCAAATGGAATGTTGGAATCCGGAGTCTTGACTCTACGGGGGGGGGGGAACTCTCATACGTCATTAAAAATTTAGCCATGAGATTCTTTCAGCCATTTGACATGGACTTGGATTTCGTTTCCAGGAACATCCAATCCCTGTGATATGTCAGGAGGATCGCAGAAGGCTTGGAATTACCATCTAGAGTAGAAGTCCTTGCCTCTTCATTCATCGCAGCTCCCTCACGGATCTGCAGAAAGGAACACGAACACGATAAGGTGAATCGTTTCGTGTTATCGTGAGACGGCAAAAATATGGAAATGATGATAGTCATGGGGACGATACGAACAATGCGTATAAGACTCGACACGATACCTTTAAGAATATGCTTTTTTCGTTCAATGCTTTTCAGTCGTCACGTGAGAGGGAATCCAGGCGATCAGAATACGGCGAAGGGAGATGGATGAGGAGGCCTCTCCGTTTCATCTCCATCCACAGTCCCATCCGGCTCCTCGCAGCAGCAGAAGTCCCCCCGTCGACGACGAAGAGGGTGTGGATGGCTCGGGAGATCGCCTCCACCATCCATGCGTCCTCGACCCCCACGCACATCACGCCGGCATTCTCGCATCCTCGGTAGTCTTTCACGTAGTGGATGCTTGGCGCCTCTCTTCCCATCGATCGGAGAGCCGAGGTGAAGATTTCTCGCATCTCTTCGTCCGAGACCAACACCACGACATTTCCCTTTGTTTTTGGAATATAGAAGTGGACTTTTCGGACGTGTTCAGCACCACCATATATTTCTTAAAATCCTTTGATTATTTGTCTACTCTGATCGCCACGACACTTTCGTGGCAAAAAAAAAACTCCGTAACCGCAGAAATTACTCTCTAAAAGATGGCATGAGAATGGACGATGAAATCGGTTGTAGTTTCGCGGATATACCATGACGAGAGGGAGAGAGATGATCAGCCGAATCCGCTTACACAAGGAGCACATGCAAGTAATGCTAAAGAAAAAAGCCACCTCGACGGAGTTCGTGTTTGAAATGTGTCGTACTAGCGGGGAATGGTGTCTCGGAAAATCCAACATTGACCCAGAGTTATATATTTTGAGAAAGAGAGAAAATTTCGGGAAATGCTCGCGAGAAGGAAGAAGACAAACAGGAAGAATTCATTTCCTTTTCATCTTTTACTGAACGACTTCATTTTTTATTGACTACCTCGGTGCGATACCGAGACTAAATCTCAGAACTCGAATTTTCTCCTTCGTTTAGACCCGCGATGAGACACCCGCGGCCCTCGGGCCGCCGGCCGCGGGCCGCAAGTGACCCGCGAGGCCCAGCTGTGCGTCCCGCGTGGCTTGGCCAACTGAATTTTTTTAATTTCCTGTCATCTTCCACCCGGAGCAGAGCGCACGTGCGCTCAACAATTNGCCGCCGGCCGCGGGCCGCAAGTGACCCGCGAGGCCCAGCTGTGCGTCCCGCGTGGCTTGGCCAACTGAATTTTTTTAATTTCCTGTCATCTTCCACCCGGAGCAGAGCGCACGTGCGCTCAACAATTCTGTTGCCCACTGCCGAAGAAACGGAAGCAATAAATAAGACATTAAAGCGATATTTCCGCCACAGCTACAAATATCCCCTTAATTTATTCTTGGTAAGCGTATCACTGCTCTCTCAGTAAGCGGCTTGCTTAATATTTTGCTCAGTGAAAAGGTGTAAAATAATTCTAAACTAGTTCTTTGCATACCATTAGTATCTATTATAATACGTGGTTTACTAAGCCAGGTTTAGAATTATTTTGGTTCTCAGCAGGCATGAAGCCTGTAATTCCATTTCTTTAAAATACATGCGGCCCGCCGGGAACTTAAAAGGTTCACTTGCAGCCCGCAGTAAAAAAACGTTGCTCATCACTGATTTAGACCTTTAGCGATCCGATTTGGAGTTGTTCTGAACCCATTTTCGTCAAAAACGCGGCTGGGAAGTGAAAACGAATTCGGCGATTCCGAACTGGCCTCATCCGAGTTCAGTCGCAATGAGTTTCAACGTCGAATCAACGCGCTACTAAACATGACTCCGTCCGATTTTGATGAAATTTTCACCAATACTCTGCAGTATAGAGAAAGTGAGATGCTTGAAGTATTTTTGTCTTCAGTTCATTAGACCTGAAGATATGGGGTTATGAAAAAATTATTTCTTGTAACGAAGTGCTACCCCTATCTCTCAATATGGCGATAACTTGTCTTCTTGTTGAGCTAGAGACATGCTTTATATATCTTTTGAAAGATATGTTCCTGCCCTTTCCGATGATGTCATACTAATGGGTATAATTCAAAACATGACAGGTAGTCATAAAACAGATGCATTGAATTTTGACCTCTTTTAGCAAAAGTAAGGCATCTAGGATTTCCATTAAATTTGGTTCACATATTTAGCTATACATTAGGAATATGGATGCCGAAAATCATGTTGGGATACTAAAAACTTTTAGAGATTTGGACATTTCTTTCACTGAAAAGTGAAAAAAAAAATTTTTTTGTCAGTTAAGACATTGTGCATTGAGACTAAATATTCCTTGCAGGACTTGCTCAGGGTTCAAGGATTCTGATCATCACATATGTCAATTTCTCGAGAAGAGTCGGTCTAAATTAGTGCAAGGAAAAGGAAGTCTTGTCGTAAACCCTATCTATAAGTGGAACACCCGTATAATATAGAAAATTTTGAAATTCCTGCATGAAGTATGTTCTCGATCACGTTAATTAGAGGGAATAATGATTCTTTATATGACATCAAATAATTAATAACTTCCAATTAATTTAATTGATTTTGGGTTTTAATTTAAAAATAATAAACTGAGAATATGATTTGGTTTAAAGTTGCAATGTTCCCTTTCTTGCACATGGTAAAATATGCATAATTCATTCCCCTTCATAGCAATTCAATGGATTGAAGGCAGATAAATCTGGCGATGTTTGTTTCAACCAAACGTGTGTACCACATTGCATATCTTTAGCAAGGTTTCTTTGCTTTTTTATTATAATCCGAGGTAAAGATTGCATGAGCCTCTGCATGTGTTTTTATATATAAATATTTTATAGGTCATATTTCATGAGTCATTTTTCATGAGTTCGAAATTCAATGCATCTATTTTGTGAGTACGTGTCATGATTTGAGATTATACCCACAAGTATGACATCATCGGAAAGGGCAGGAACATACCTTTCAAAAGATACATAAAGCATGTCTCTAGCTCAACAAGAAGTTTTTGCCAAATTGAGATAAGGGTGCCACTTGGTTACAAGAAAGGCAATTTTTCATAATCCCTTATCCTCAGGTCTAATCAACCTAAAATGAAAAAATACGTTAGGCATCTTCCTTTCCCTACGCTACAGAGTCTTGGAGCAAATTTAATCAAATCGGAAGGAGTCATGTGTGTCATAGTGTGTTTATCTGACGTGGAATGACTCAGATGTAAGGTTTCGACAAGGAAAAGTCATTTTTCGTGTTTCCAAGGAAACGTCTTCTCCGTAGCATGGTCTTGGTCTTGGAATGTAGAAATGCGTTTGAAGCGATCGAGAAAGAAAATAGGGATTTTTCCACTGCAGAATTATCAGCTGCCTGACCTCCATGCGTTTCAAGAGAGAAACGAAAGAAATTCAGGAAACAACATGGAGTGTGGCTTTCACGAGGAAGTGCAGGAGATTTATTTTTATCATCGAGGGAATTCCAGGTTGACGTAATTATAGTCTGAAACTTTGATGCTATAGAATGGAAAATTTTCATTAAATGTTTACTTCGATGAATAGCGAAGAGGACAGAAGATACCTGAGTGAGCGAGCGAAAGAAGGCAGCAGCCGTGACAGCGATGCATCCTCTCCCCCGGCCGCCGACGCACTCCCACCCCCCATGGTCGTGCAGCCCGACGGGAGGGGTCACGAGCGTGGGCTTCTCGCCGAACACGAGGGAAGAAGGACGAGGCCGGGTGTTGAGGGTCCCCGGCTCCACCCGAAGCTCGAAGGGGGACTCGTGGGACAGGACGTGACGGAGGAGGTGGGGGAAGCCCACAGCGTGGCATCCCTCGAGAATCCTCACATCTGTTCCAAGAGGAAAGGGGGATCCCTTTTACCACGAAACAGAAATATCGACTAAATGCACTCATTGCTTTGGTAAAATTGTTGTAAATATTTTGTTCACATCGCCATCGGGTCTCGGCCATCCTCGGATGACATCGGCATCCCGTTTAAGTACGAACACACCGTTGAAAGGTTTATAACGGTTTCTCTCGCATATCGGCGTCACTCGATCTGGAATGGATAACTAACCTCGCTACTAGCCCGATCCTTGGGTCGAGTCGGGGGAATCCAACCGAAGACATCCCAAAAGCGGGGGGAAAATCCGCCACAGCTTATTGTTAGAGAACAAGGCGTTCTTCAGATCTGAGGTTATGAAGTAATGTGAAAACCAATTTTCAATTATTTTCCCTTTCTTCAACCCCCCCCCCCCCATAATACGTCTATGTACGAGCATCCATGGACAAAGAAACTGGGATCGTGCGTGATTGAAGGAGATGCCCGACATGTTGCTAAATGCTTGGAAAAATACCCCGGTCGCGCATTTCGTGGAATTGGCAGTACCGACGCCCACTGCGGAGATTCTTCTTGCTTTTCCACGCAACGATCGAGTGATGTTCGGAACGCGAGGTATGCCAAAGTCCAAATTCTCGGATTCCTCTCTCGTTTGGGTACGATACCGGATTCGGACGGAAACTCGGATCGCATGCGGCGGCATCAGATAGCCCTACGTTCGGAATCGGGCGGTGCCATGCATGCCATGCAAGAGAGCTTCGTCCGGTAGAAATTGGGGCGCGTGTGGTCGGATCTCACGCCGAATCCAACGGTACACGCCGGGAGAGAGACGGAAGCTCAACAGCCGCTAGAGAAACGGCTGTGCTCCGAACCGGCAGCATCCGCATCTGCTTCGATCGAGTCGGACGGCATTCGCTCGACTGCGACCTTTTCGAATCGCTCGGTGTTCTCACGGTCGACCGAAATTCGCTCGAAATTCGGAGATCCAAGTACCGAACTCGGTGGGAAACGGCGTCGGCCGACTTCGTCACGTGCCCGATTTTTCCAGAGACGAAAAAAGTAGAAGAGGTTCTTATTTTTCGTCCGCGATTGCCCGTCGCCCTAGCACGTCAGAACATGGGATCTTACTTATTCGCGATTAGGGTTTCAGTCCCTTATAGAACTCCCTCGCGTCGAACGAGGCCTTTTCGTACTCGATGTACGGCTGGAAGGCGATGGTGAGAGAAGCGAGAGCGGCATGCGCCTCGAGGCGAGAGAGGATCCTCTCCCATTCCACCGTCAGGCTCTTCGTGTCTCCGGCTTGGAGGTAGCCGTGGACGAGGAGGTCGTCGAAGGCGACGTGGAGTCTTCTGCCTTCGGTCGTGGCTTTCGCCAGCATCTTCTCCACGAATTCTTTCAGGACTTGGGGCCTGAGGAGAAGGTTTTGTTGGAGTCCGTGGTGACGGTTGAGGTCGTGGACGTCGTAGACCTCGACGTCGTCGAGCATTCCTCTCGTCTTCATCTTCTCTTTCGCGTCCGACACGGAGAGACTTCGAGGAAAAGAATCCATGTTCCATCGGCTGCAGTTTCCGAAAACCAGCCACGGTTTTGATGGTATCCTTTGTTTTGCACTCGTCCCTTCATTTTGTGCTCTCGTCATCGATTGAGCCTCGTCGGCCTTCATGATTTCGTCGCAATCCCATTCGGCTTTCCTCTTCAACCTATCGATGAGAAACGTAGTCTTGCCGGAACGTTTCGGCCCGAAGACAAGTTCTATTTTCGCTTCCTCTGTCTCGACGTCGGGCGAAGGGCTATTGCCTTCTTCGGAGAAATTGCTCCACGAGATCTCCTGGTACGAAGACACGTACAGTGGATCCTTAGAAACACCTGAAGATGGCCGATCGGGCTCTCTGAGAGAGCAACAGGTGATGAGCCCCGTTCGGGCGGGTTCTTCCCAGTGACCGGAGGGAAGCGGGTCTGTGGTGATGATGTGGAGGGATTCCAGACCCATTCCCACCATTTCGGACCAAGACCGATGATACGATTTCCCGTCATCCAATAGGATGAGATTCCGGAAAGACATCCCGACCACCTGCCGTTGAAAGAAGACGAGGACTCGGGGCTCGGGAGTCCCTCGAAGCGCGCCTCGAGAGTCGAGGAAAGCGACTCCTTCGCCCAGGCGAATTCCCAGCTCTCTCACCAGGGCGTTCCTTTCCCCGTCGCTCCTGGCGACGATGGTCAGGATTTCGGAGTCTGGCAACCAGGATCGAATCACCGCGACGGCATCCGATGCCCAGAGGTAAACCTCATTGTCAGTCGAGGTACATCGGACGAAGACGAGTCGGGGCAATTGTTTTCCTCGACCTCGACCACCGTAAAGTCGACACTCCAGCCCTTCCATCGGGAGATAATTCAAGCACGGGAACCTCTTTTCCACGAATCTGGTCACTGCTATCACGAACTCCCCCACTTCCTTCGTGGATCTATTTATCTCGGTGAGCAGCTCGACCCTTTTAGGTCCCAATGTATCCAGGATCCTATGTATGTCGAGGGTATTTGGGTATTTGGCGTCACTGGGGCGCCAAACGACCCAAACGCTTTCGCAATCAATTTTTCCGGCGAAATGCATCCAATTCCGTTCCATCTCCCCCGGTTTGTTTTCGTCCATGCCGAAGTTGACCTGCATTTCGTCGATCAGGACGTGACTATGTTTTTCGTCGTTGATCTTCTTAAAAACGTGCTGAATCGTTCCACGATCACTGCCTAAAAAATCGGTTGCGTCTTTGATCGTTATATTTGCCTTGAATTCATACGAATCGAAGTGATCTCGAAGATTTTGAGTCAGCTCCCCTCCTGACATGTTCACGAAAACGACTTTATCTCCCTTCTTCGCTAATTGTTCGGCCCTCCAGAGGAGAAGACAGGTTTTTCCTGTTCCCTGCGCCCCGGCAAGAAAAAGAAGGCGCCGGTCCTTGCGCCGCAGGATATCCTTCTGATGAGGCGTTCGGAGAACCAGGACTTGTTTCATCCTCTCTTCCACATTCTCGCGCAGATGCTCCAGCGTTCTTGGAATCCCCTCCACGGATGCAGAGGCTGCGACGTAAGTTCTCATCACGTCCAGATAGCATTCCTTCGCGTCTGGATGGGGCACTGGCGCGTTCTCCAGGGAGAACTCGATTCCGTGGCGTCGAAGAAATTCCGTGAAGGAACGGTGAGTCTCGAGGTCTTCCTTCGCGAGGATATTTTCGTGGCAACATTCCATCGACTTCATCACCTCGTCCCTCGTCAAAAAGGGAAACGCAACAAAGCTACTCAAGAAAGTGTGAGTAAAAGCTGTCGCACCGACGATCTGTCGAAATACGCTTTGGCCAGTTTTGAGTTGTTCTTTCGCCTTTCCCACGAGATTCCTCAGCGGAGTCTTCACGTCCTTTACCCCCCTGCTTTTGACCTCGAAGAATAGCACGACGACTCGGTCGCCGTCCAGAACGACCCCGAACACGTCGTGATCACTTTTCACGATATCGTAACCCTCTTCCTTCCATTGCTTCTCCATACGCGATGTATCCTTCTTTGCGATCCCCATCGCTTTGTAGAACGTGGCAGAGAAATCATACTCGTACGTGACGAAACTCGGAGTGCCGGCCAGTACCTCCTTGAGGATGTCGAAAACCTTTGCTACTGCCGCGAAGTCTGGCGGAATTGCGATTCCTTTTTTTTCTTGCGTCTGCGATTTCTTCGGAATCTTGGGGTCTACTCTGCCTGGTTCTGCTCTCTCCATCTTCCCTAATAATATTTTATGATGAGAGTCTGTGAGAACGTAGCCGGCGGGAAAAGAATGAGACCGCTTTTCTGCTTCCGGATAGGATTGGTTTTGATACTTGTTCGCGGCCTCGGGGAACGGGAGCTCCTCGAATCCGGGGAGGCGGACCTTCATCATCTCGTTCCGTCGAGGATCTTTCGCGGCCTTTTCCAGCGGTCTCAGCTCGGCCAGCTCCTTCAGATCCTGACAGTTATGCTCGGGCTGCTTTACCTGTTGGAGAAGGACACGTCTTGGAAGAGTTTCTCTTCCCCTCTGAAACGATAGAGTGACAATTAACGAACCTTTCCATCCTTGGCTGATTTCTTTTCCTGCTCCATCATCTCCTTCTCCTTCCTGCTGAATCGGGATCGAAATGGGATCGATTTACTGGCGTGGAAAAGGCTACAGATCACGGCTGTCACTACAAAATCCACTTTCATAGACCATTCTTGAGCCTTCTATGTTTTGTGGGCAACATTTTCGCCCTATGAACAAGTAGATCGACGTGAAAGACGCTGGAGTTGGCCACATTGTGCCCCCATCCGCACTTTCCATCAATCCATTCGTTAGAGCATATTTTTTTTACATCTGGGAAGATCCAACTAGTAGGTTAGTTACTCGTCCGCATCACGGTATATCGCCAACTTCGCTTACAGCCTAGGCTTGAGGACTTATCTTCCTCGCGAGCTTATCGCGAGTTTATCATATGCGAGACGCACTGTTATTACGCCACTGTAAACAGATGGGAACACAATGGCGAACAGGTAAAAGAACCTACAGTATATGTTGCCATCGCGAGAGGTGACTCAGCCGTAAAATCGATGCTAAAAAAGACTGGGAAAGAGGACCGTGACGTGTCTCACGTCCACTTCGCCAACCACTCCATAGGAGAGATTTCATTTCACAGTAACAACGAGCATATTGTGACCGATTCGATATATAGCGACAGTCACTCCAAAGTCAGTAGGGACCGAAAGAGCCGTTACATCGAGAGGTTTATTGCGCTTGAAAGCAAGTCTGTCTCATCCCATACATGAGGAACGTAAGCAGGAAACTGAGTAAAAAGAACATGCACCTGTCGAGGAATGGAACAAGTCCCCCCCCCCCTCTACCCACAATCGTAGTGAAAATTTTAAAGACAAAGCTGTGACCAGACCGTAAATGCGATGAACGTCGATGAAATGCTATGATGAATTGGTCGAGTGAGATGTCGCGGTTTGCTTCCTATATATTCCCTTTGCTATCTTCTGTATGAAGTTATGAAGAACCGAATCGACACAGCCAATTTTCGAATCGACACAGCCAATTTTCGAATCGACACAGCCAATTTTCGAATCGACACAGCCAATTTTCGAATCGACACAGCCAATTTTCGAATCGACACTTAGCCAATTTTGGGGAGACGGCGCACTCGATGAAAGGAAAATTCAAATTGCAGTCTATTTCAGTCAGAACGTCGGAGCTGGAACAAAAAAGAACAGAAAGGAACGGAAATTTTGATTTCACTCGGAAGGAAACGTTGAACGAAACGATACGAATGCAGGAGAAGGAACGATATAACGGAAACGGAACTTTCTGAGGGGCCGACCAGGAATATACCAGCGTACCGATGCTGGCACTCGCGTTCTGAGTCATGACAGAAAAGGGCTGCTTCTTCTTTTCTTCCTTGTTCTCTATCAGTCTCGACTTTCAGTTTCTTCTTTCCCATGAGGACATTGAGTCTGTTATCCCTGACATTTTCACTCACGAATTATGAGAGGTGTGGAAGGCATGTTTTGTGCCGTGCCTCGCAGATGTCACCTGAGCGGTGTATGCGTACGTTCAACATTGTATTACTATAATATTGTTATTATAATATTATTGTAATAATGTTTTCTATTAGAGTACTTTCACTATTTTGGCTATCCCATAATCGGTACTGTATGATATGTACCTCTGGTTCATGTCATACAGCATCGCTTCGGTTCATCTTTTCTCGCGAGTCATTGCAGGTCATACTTCTTCGTTCTAACGAACTTTGGATTAAAGGGGATTGTAATGGAGACATGCTGAGTGTGTGCGTTGGAACCTTATTGACAACGTTATGAAACGTTACAACGAACAAAAGCTCATAAATTCCAACATTAAAACACGGAACGGAACTTTCAGTGATAACGTTATACAGGAATGGAACGTTTTTCCTACAGTTCCGACGCCCTGACTTAAGTTAAACCAGTCTGGAACAATAATAACACAATGAATGAGAACTCAACCCTACCCTCAAAGCCGGTATTAGACCGCAATAGTATTCCATGAACAAGAAAGTAAGAGACAGTAGAACCAAGGCGCACAGCTAGTTTCCGCCGGCCGCCTGACGGGCGGAATCACAGATCGCCACCCGGCCACTCAAATGCATCCCTCCATATCTCATCCTTGAGATAGAGCACTTTTCCGCCTATTGAAAGAAGCGGTCGTTACATTAGTACTGCTTCTATTGGCGTTCTCTACATGCTTTTGGCTGACCATGATTGGAGATCGACAATATCTGTGCCCTTCCGGTCATCCCAAATTCATATAATTGAGTGTTGTTGGACTCTATCGTCATGATAGCGGTTTTTCTTCGGGGAGTTTTAGATGAAAGAAACGGCTTCTGCTCCCTCAACGATGAACTGCACTGAAATTCTTTCAACTAGTGATTAACCCCGTCCGGTCGATTTTATTTATAACGCTATGCAGATTGACGGACTCTGTCCGCCAGGGGACCACAAAGGGTTAATGGAAGATGCTGAAAAAGGGAATTTCGGACTGGTGAGAGACTCAAGTTCCTGACTGTCGACATCTTAACATTCGTCACAAGATCTTCGTGAAACTAGGAAAAAACAGTCTTTATTAATATTCATGGCCTCAAGCGCGAGAGTGCAAGGAGAAAGAGCCGCTAACCTCTAGGGAATTTCCATCTAATGGTAATTTAACGCTCACCTTTTCTTGAGTTCCAGTAAAACTGGGAATTGAAATCGATGAAACCTTGAAGAGTAGTGTGCTGTGAATATCCCTCTGACTCAAGCAATATCTATAGATAAGGGAATAAATTTTCCTATACACTACTCGGAAACGGTATATCTAATCTGGACGGGGACTTTACACAGAATCATGAAGTCGAGAGCGGAAGATTGGCGGATTAGGAAAACGGGTGGCTTCAAGACAGTGCTTCCGGAGAAAGAGGAATTTCATGTCTAATGATACCCCTAGTCTGAAAGTAGTTGATCCTCATCCTCAGCAGATCATGCGCAGATCCCGATCTGCGCATGCCCCTGCTCGACGGGCTAAGTGAAGCACAGGGAGAGAGGGGAATGAGGTAGCAACACAGAGGGGATACCACCACTTAATGCAGCGATGCCTGCGTGAGTTTAAAGTGGACCGGCCTGGCCCAGCAATCCAATGTTCAATGCCATCCCCCAAGGTGAGAGTTGCCAGAACCTACGGGAGGCCCAATGAAGTGATGCTCCCACTGGAAAGCGAACGGCTTCGGGCGTTAAACCCCTCAACTTTCAGGGAACTGGAGAGAGGCCAATTCACGGCTCTAGGCAATGGGGATTGTGTTTTCTTTCTAGTGTCTATGCCGATGCAGAGGGGATACGCTGATGAAAGGGAGCCTGCCCCTTCAAACCACCGGAAAAGTGATAGCCATGGAGGTTTCGGCAATTGGACCTTCGCACTACACATTCTGATATGACAATGTTTTGGATTTGCTTCATGCTGATATCGACCCATGCATGAGAAATTGAATCCCCAGGTCCTAGGACCCGGCGGCAATTAGTCCCCCTACACCCTCAATACCTGTAGTGGAAGGAGGTACGGTGGTCCTAGGCTATCCTATCAAGGTACCTTTTATATAGTAGTACATGGCCCGCATTACGGCTTGGACGTGTCCGCTTCGAAAAATATCACTCGAGCCATGGAGTAACAACGTTTCAACGGTTCAGAAGGCCGCACCAGCTGTCTGCGGAATAGGTCAGCCGGCACCAGCGGGTAGTCCGAGGCGGATATCGCGAAGTGAAAACAGCCCTTCTACCTGTAGATGCGGGCCCCGGACTGAAAAGCCGAACCCTAATTCCGGGTCAAAATTTTCTGAAGGGCAGAAATGGCCAAAGCCGAGCCATACGTTATGTTAGAAGAGTTGGAAGAAAAAGTTTATCGATATGGATGCCCACTTCTAGGGACCTTTGGCAGTCTGAAAGTCGAGAAGGAGCTCACAGACTCGCTGTGGAGGAACTAACGAGCCAACCTGCTTCGTCGTGTGAGTACGCTATCTGAACCAACCTTTTGACGAAATCTCACTCAAGTAGCGGGAGGAACTCAAAGCCAAGGTTACGATTCCTCGGAGAAAGGTCAAGACACTCCGACAGGTCGAGTAGGCGGCAGGTCCAGATGTTCTTGCAGAGCAGCTCATCCGATCGATTAAGTATGTTGTTTCTTCCGATGCTGTGCAGGTCTTTCTTATTCCACCATATCCAAGTGCCGATGCTCACAGGTTTCATCACCCTTTCTATCATTTCTCTTTCATCATCCATCATTCTTTTTATGTATTATAAATAAATAAAAATAATTACTTGTTTTAGTCATTACTTATTCCATTTATTTATTGCATCTACCAGCATTTTGTATCGGTCGTCACACTTGAGGACAATTGCTTTTTAAGGAGGGGAATGATGTAACGGGAAGATATTTAATTCAAAGCATTTTTGTTTGTTCATGGAGGCTTATGTGAGTGACAGGGTTGCCATGGCCATAAAGTTAACTCCAAAACCTGACAAACGGAATAAGTACGCTTGTGGCGCCAGGCCTAAAGGGCTCCTGTATTTCAGTTTTCGGTGTGTGCCTTCTCTTGCTGTACAAGGACCTCTTTCAGCGTGAGTTACGAATAACTCGGGAACTTGTGTGGAAACATAAGGTTAGACCCCACAAGGCACCACACTTTCACTCCACAAGATGACACGGCTATCAACACCTTCCTCCTGGATGCCGTTATACACCACACGAAGTTTTCCCAACGAGAACTACATTCCATAATTCTCGATGTAGCGAAAGCCTTTGATAGTGTTTCACATTTTTCTATTTTTCGAGCACTTAATAGGTTCGGCCTCGATTCTTCATCTATTGAGTACATTCACTCGACCTATTGAGGTTGTTCCACAACCATTTTCTGTGGCAAGACAGTATTGGAATACATCCCCTTAAAGAGGTGTCAGGCAAGGCGACCCCCTATCCCCTATTCTCTATAATTTGCTAATAGATAAGCACTTCTCAAATATTGACAGTACCAGAGGAGGAAAATTTGAGGAAACAACCCCCATTCGGCACAACGTTGTGTCAACGTTGAAAAAAGGTTGATGGCAATGTTGCCTCAATGTTGAAAAAAGGTTGGCTTTTCAACGTAACATGTTGCCATCCATGATGTTGAAATGAAACACACCTCAATGTAGAAAAGTTGATGCTGTGCGACGTTGTGTCAACGTTGAATTTTCAACGTAAGGGCATACCTTCTCCCTATTCCAGGGTTTGAATGAGCTTTGATTGTCGGATGAGATTGAATATGGACTGGATAACACCATAGATGGTTCCCAAGAGGTATGATACTAGCAGTACTCTACCGAGTACAATCATCCCACGTAAAGGACCCTCAGAGTTTCATTTCCTCTACTGAATGAGAATTCACATTGAGTACTTGCATGACTCAAGTACCTCTCGGTCCAGTAGAGGAAAACAACCTCGCGGGCATGGTTTTTATACTCTATCCATCATGGATGAGTCTGAGTAAGGGCGCGTGCCATGTGGAGATTTAGGAAAATTGAGCGTGTCTTCTCGGACCCACTAGCCAGAAGTACTTTGGGTCTCCTTCTGCCTGATTACCTCCTTAAACATGTCTATCTAGGAATTCCTATACCTTCCCCTATACTGTAAATGGGAAAAGATTGGGTACTGTTTGAAAAACGCAGGGTACGGTTTATTTAAAGGCATCAGGATAAGAATCGCGGAATTGGCGGTTATGTGCCATCTCGCGTCGATTCGTAGAACCTATTTTCTGTTGATATGATGTGGATAACTCCACGTAAAAACAACACTGAAAATGCGATTTTGAAAAAATTTGCTCCTAATAGCCTCTGAACGACTTCCCTAATTCACGAGTATTCACCAAATGCTGAAAATACAGTTAATTATGAATAGCTAGCATTTCATTGATGTTGATTTTTCGTCGAATTCTTGACTTCGACCAAGTCTCAACGTTTCACCCTATTCTCAATGTTGATACAACGTTTTTTGTGCCGAATTGGTTTTCGCAAATTACGCAATCTGTGAAGGAATTGCTTGTCTTTCTTGCTCGGTGACAGCAAGAAGCTTTTCAATTTCCGTAACATACTGCCTTGTTGCATCCCTCAATCTGAAAATTTTAGTGAGATAAAGAGAGACAGAATCTCCTACGATGTGGGACTTCTCAGTCCAAATGTGTCCGGAAAAAAATGGGTAGAAGGTGATAGCAGAAAGGCTGATGTTTCTGCACTTGCCCCAAATTTCCCATTTCCTCGCATCTCGAGATAATGCACTCGAAATCGGCATACACGACCATGGGCAACCGGAGGCATTTCTGATAGGAATTAAACTCCAATGTGGACGTGTCTAGTATCAGCATGTGAATTGCTGCAGTCAGGAGCGTCAAGCACAGATGCTTATGCTAGTCATAGGAGCTTTTACGGGAAAGTCCTGCTAGACATCAATCGCAGTAGTACTCCAACCGTTTCTTACAAACGTGATCCATGAATTGAAGAAGTTCTAGGTCAAAATATAATGTCCTTCTTCGAGCGGCACTAAAACCATCCGCGGCAGGCCATCAGGCATGCCCAAGGCGTAAATTACGTACACCCTGTCCTGTTCCTCGCTCGTCATCGTCCTTTCATAGCCTAAGATCGTGATGGCGCGACAATTTCGTTTCCCAAAGAGAGGCACTTGGGTGGGCGGGACAGGAAAAGTAAGTTAAACGTACCCTATTTCCTCTGCTCACCACTCTACAATTAAAAAGTCACGTCTCGACTTGAGGCCCTACCTGAGGTTTACGCAACTTGAGGTGAAGCGCGTACCTCTTGTTCGTTTGCTGTCACCGAAATGGAAGAACCTCTCGCGCTTAAAATCCAGGCTTTCAATATAATTAAAGGAATAGATCATCTTGAGAGTATGGATGAGATCGCCCCTCCTTAACCTTCCCTCGAGCGATTACAGTCCCAACACTTCTATACGCTTCACGAACTGAAGTTCCCTAACCTCCTTTATCATTATTGTGGCCGTCTTCTGTACCTCCTCGAGAACCAACAATTCAACCTTATTTGTAAACCTCTAAAACTGGATTAAATAATCCAACAGGGGTCTCCCCAGCGCCACATACAATGGAAGAATAACGTGCGAGTTCATACTTGTAAGTGAATGACGAATGAATGCTTGAATATTTGGTTGACCTTAGACATTGGTCATTTGGGTGAGCTTCCCAAATCGGTACCCAATAGGCCAAAAGATTATGAATGTTTTGTGGATACCGAAAAATATAGCACCTAAATTTCTGATTCTTGATAACATAGAACAAATTATTTTTTTTAATTATACACAATTTGCTACATAGCACAATGACAACTCAGCGAAGAGTAGGAGATGAGCGCTGTCTGTTGGGTACATTATGTCAAATACAATGAAAAGTGCAGAAAGAACAAAATAATCGTCACCCGATGATGTCTCCAAGAACACTGGAAATATCAGAAACACACTGCAAAAGCCCCCTTACAGTGTTACGCTCTGCAATATCCGATGGCAATATTTCAGTCGTTCCTGCTAATATCGTTAATATTTTCTTCCATTTTGACCCATAACCCTCGTTTAACCCTGGCGTCATCATAATCACGATCCTGTCCATCACAGTCGTGACTGCATCTGTGACAGGCGAAGGAGGGAAGAAGCTTCACCTACGCCGGCGAAGGCTTCCATGTTAGGGTTTTTCATAATCGCGATAAGGCGACATATAAATAACTTTCCATATCTTCTCCATATTTACACAGTCGTCCGCAGGAGCGACTATTCAGACCTTTCCATGCGATTCTATCCGTGACTCAGCAAAGTCGCTTCGCAAGAAAGATGGTGGAGAACAAACCAGAAGGAGACCAGGTGGGTGAATTGGATAATAGAAGTATTTTCCAATAACATATGGTAGCGGTTCTCAAACTTGATATCAATGGCACCCTTTTTGGTCAATGAGACATTGACGCCACCCTGCAGTGCCTCAATGGATTGCCTGACCAATAATATTTGGGCGAATAACAATTTTGAAATCCAGGACCATATAATTTATTCATGAAAAATATATAAGGTATCATATGGATAGGATCCATTTAAGCTCTCATTTTTGGCATATTGCACTTCGGTGTGATATATCGGCATGTCTCTGGCTAAAGAAACGTCCTGGGCTTGGATAAATTTTCAATGCAAACGGAGATCATTTTCAATTCTGACAAGGTAAGACTGGCATGGAAGCTGTCTTTTTTATATTCAGCATCAGAAAATGTTGATTCGCACAGGAAGGTGGTGGAAAAATGAGGTAAGACCTTTATTGCTGTAGCACACAGGTCTTTGTCTTGACCCTTGATAGACAGCAAGAAGTTAGGAAGCATCGTGGATTGAAATAGATATATCAACAGAGGTTCACTACACAATTCCCGGAATTGCTCATCCATGAAATCGGGGAAGTGACATTCAGACACAGTAGCGCAAAATGAATTCCATAGGGAAAAAATTGAATTCTTTTCAAATTTCTTCAGGCCTTGAAAGTAATTTGTTATAACAGGCTGGAGGGCAATCAGAGGTGACTCCCCACTCACCTCTTCAACAAACTCGTTATGTGTTGGAAGTATATCTAATTTTCCAACTTTTTCAGACCACAGCAAGAGTTTTTAATGTAGCCATCCACTCTTGTCTTATTGCGCCAAGATCATCTGGCACATCGTCTTACGGAGATGCATTCAGGAAATTCACAGGATCGAAAATTTCGATAAGGCAGGCCAAGATGCAACAAGTATGTGGTGTCATACATTATACCTGATGGAGAAGAGCCTGCTGCTGATAGGAAAACCGCTATCTCTGCGTAATTCCAAGAGCCGGAGAACTTCCCCTCGAGAGAGAGCCATAGTACTTGAAAATGAAGCAACAAAGTGATTGGAGCCCACTTCGTCGTTCAAAATTCCAAAGAGCTCCTTGCCTAATGGCCGAGCTTCGATGAGGTTCGCAATGCACTCGTTGAAAACAATCTTAATGGATTTTGGCATATATTGTGCTGCCAGAGCTTCCCTGTAAATCATTCACTGGGTCCATTTCATTATTTCCTTGGGGAGAGAATTTCATGCACGAACCCCAGAAATAAATTATATCCAATGCGTCACATGCGTTCCGTCAGTACATAAGCCAACACATTGATCCCATTACAGTCCTTCGTCAGGATAAAAATGAACGACGGCATTGAACAAATTCTCCCCATTTGAGTGGGCAGGAAGGGACATTGAAGTCAGGAAGTCTTCCTTCGCCAATTTTCCTGAAAAATAGCGCATGATTACCAGAAGTTCAACTCCTCTGGCAATATCCATCAACTAGTCAACCTGAAAGGCGACGAAATTATTCTGCCTGGCTTCCACCAAAAGCGTGTATTTAGGTCCTACGCTTTGTCAGAAATTCAAGGCTGCATAGTGCCTTTCAACATTGGAATAGCGTTTAGTTCCTTTGCAAGCGAGTCTCGAAACA
The DNA here is from genome assembly GCA_905338385.1 of Darwinula stevensoni. Taxonomy (NCBI): domain Eukaryota; kingdom Metazoa; phylum Arthropoda; class Ostracoda; order Podocopida; family Darwinulidae; genus Darwinula; species Darwinula stevensoni. The sequence continues at coordinate 17,169 of CAJPEV010001372.1, read as the reverse complement.
TGACACAAGAAACATTCTTCATAGACGGTTATTGTAGTTCCCCTGCAATCGTATGTGGCTTTCCCTCTTTTTCTTGCGATATGCGAAGCAGGCAAAAAGGATGCTCCCAGGATTTTTCAGTCACAGTGATAAGCTTTGTTATTGTTCCCTTCTGAGACTTTAGCGACAGAGCCATTTGAGGGAAAAATCACCACTTTTGTTGTAGGTGCTTCCTTTTTCTTTCAAAGGTTGTCTTAATTTACTGTGAATCATGGACCAGGATGACAACACTTTATGATAAGCCTACGCAATGATCCACGGCACCCCTGTAAGTCTCTCATGGCGCCCCTCCGTGCCGCTGCACATAATTTGAGAACCGCTGGTTGCCGGATCGGAGGTTTCTAAGAAAGCTAAATTCTCGGTTTTTGGAGTGTTTATCTCCCCACCCACACACACACACACACTTATGGTCATGATCTTTTAGTAATGACGAAACAACTATATCGCGCATACAAGCTGCCGAAATGAGGTTCTTGCTCCGAGTGGCTGGCGTTACGCGGATGCGGAACTCCGCCATCCGTGTGAGCCTCCACGTGGAGAAGGTGCTTCTAATGATCCAGAGTTCTCAGGTCCGGTGGTTTGCAAATGTCTGCCGCATGCCCCCTGAAAGATTCCCAAGAAGTCTTTCAGGCCAAGATGACCAGCGAAAGACCTGTCGGTAGATCTCTTAAAAGGTGGAGCAATTACGTCGCTGGGGTTTGTCACGATAGGCTCGGCATTCCATCAGCTGCGCTTGAACCTGTTGCCCAGAATCGAGATCATCAGAGGACGCTCCTGGGCGTGCTCGAATCGCGACCTCATTAACCCTTTCGTGCATTAATTCTTAAAGCAAAACAAAAATATGGAATTTATGGCTTAACGTTTAAGGAGGTACTCTGCCGTAGTAGTCGAATGTTCTACTGCTAGAAAGCAACACTGAACAGATTGTGTGCCTTTGAGTTGACTGCACGCACCAAAAGTTTCGAGGTATGAGTACCATGACTGAAAACTCATAATTACCGCCAAAAATTTTGCCGTCCACTACAGTGGACACCATGCAAAAAAGGGTTTATTTGGGAAATGCAGTATTGAAATTGCATGTATGTAGAAGCCAGAATGTGAAGATAAAAAATCTAGAGATATCAGAAAGGCATGGATTATTAGGAAAAAGTGAGTCAATTGGCGAAAAGGTGGAGGAAATTTCAGAGATCCTGATGTTACAGCACGTGTCATCCCAAGTTATGTGGTTCTGTTGCAGAAAAATATGGAGCATTTGGTTAATAATAACTAATTTGTTATGCACGATGTTTTAAAAGTAACTGTGCACTGAACGACATAGCTATACTGGTAATGCATAATGCTGATGCTCTTTTTTCTTTACCAGTATCTCTCAAAAAATGGTCCTTCTCATATTAACGAAGCCTATTACCTCCGATTTTTTGGTGTTTTTAGTGCATTTTACCACACAACCAAAACATTTTTTCTAATAACTTCCCTTTCCACGTGGGACTAGTGAGATCTCTACTGCAAAGCTAATATTGAAACTTCTTGTATGACAATTTCAAGGCGCGATGGTTTGCTGTGAAGGCCAAGACGTAATTTGGATCTCATCCGAAGCAAGCATTTTCGCTTTTGGAGAGTTATATGGAGAAACAAAAAGAGGAAAATTATCATAGCTGCTCATTGTTATGCCTGGAATTTCAGAAGTGTCAATTAACTTGATTAATTGCAACATATCTTGCTTTGCAGCCGGAAGAATCGCTCACCGACGAAGAAAAACGCATGATATTGCAATCTTGCCTCGGACTGCCGATCGAAAAGGACCAAAAAGTCCAGCTTCTTGACGTCCTAAATCTCCCTCGGACGAATGAACCAACGCCGATTATTAAATTCATGCAAGAAATAATTGGTACAACGGGATCCTACCGAGACATGAATTTCCCCTTGCCAGAAGAACTTCATTATAAATGCGGGAACAGTGAAGACCACGGAGAAGAGAACGAAGAGGTAAGGCATATCAGGACTTACAATAGATGAAAAAAATGTAAATAACTTCAAAGTTCTGCCATAAAAGTGTGCAAAATAAAGTGCCATTCACAATTCACAATGAGCACCAATTTATGTAGGTTTCAAGGGATAAAGGTGACTCATTTCGGCAATGTAAGCATTCTCAAAGGAACTGCAAATAATGGATGAATGGCGGGATCCCTGAAAATCTCCCGAACTAATGAAAAGTATTAGGTGAAAAGCAGACGATGCAGCAAGTAACGGGTGCGACAGAATAAATGGCGGTGTCAGTTTTCCATCAATGTATCGTCCATTTTTTGTCGCTAAGACTTGAACTTTTTCTCAAAGATTCTCCATTCAATTCTCTACGAAGCAGTCTATTTTGTTTTGGATTCGTTTGCAGCGTTTCTTCTTCAGATCATGAAAAGTAAATGCCTCCAAAACCTTGTTATTCCTAAACGCGAATTCCAGAAGATTCAACGAAAATCTTCCGGGATTTAAACGGTGCTCTGGGTCTTCCCACAATTGAACAATGGTGCTAGATGACCTCCAAACCTGGCTCTATCGAACTGTCGAGTCTTCCTCAATGTCCACGCATGGCTAGATCGAAGAAAGCCATTTTCAGAAAATGAGGAGGCAGTTGTAACGGAAGAATCACGTGTCTGCTGGAAAGATGGCCAGCGAACTCGACATTATGGAGCGTAGCGTTCATCTAATCCATCCAACCATCCATAATTCTTGTACACTACACGAATTCACATACTGCGGTGAGGTGGAGAATATTTTGAGCGTTGCGTGCCGACTGGTACTTCTGCAATTTTGCTGCCTGGTGGGATGCTGCGCCGCGCAGCCTTCGACTTACTATTGGATCTGCTCACGCATGAAACGTGTCGTTCATCGCGCAAAAAATCAGACGATGATTTGAGCTACCGACGTCATAATTTGGGATGATGCGCCTATGGCGATCGCTGAAAGGCTGGCAACGCTGGAACGGGCGTTACGAGACTCGATGGACCGATTTGGTGGGAAAGTAGTTGTGCTGGGTGGTGACATTCGCCAAATGTTGCTAGGCATCCGCAAAGCATCTCGCAGTTAAATCATTGAGACTTTCGTCGAAATGGGCCCGTTTTGGCCAGCGTTTCAAATGAATCGTTTGAGAGAAAACATGCGCGCTGCTGCAAAAGAAATTTTATTTACTCGATATTTGCTCGAATTGGGCAGTGAAATATTTTCACGAGTACAGGGCGATCCATCTGAGCTCTTTGTGCGTTTACCAGGTGATTACATCTCTGACAATATGGTGAACGAGCTGTTTGGGCAACGACATTAGATCTGCAATGCCGAATTGAGCACGCAAACGCGCTCATTCTGTGTCCCTGGAATGACCACTCCTGTTTAGTCAATGAGGACGAGTCGTACCAGTGCCTCAGGATCTCTTTCATGGATATATGTTGCATCGCGATCAGGTTTTGGCAGCGGGAACCTGGCTGAGACTGTTCTTAGTTCATAAACAGTGAGAAAAAGTATATGTACGGGGAGAAGGCCGTTATTGCGGCCATAGGCCGCTAGTGTTCAAGAATGATCACCAGCTTCGGTCCTAGGAGTAGATTATCGAACCACTCCTCACCGACAGCCACAAGGCCAAAAGGAAGAAGTTTGATAATTGAGTGCGCGATAATTTCCGAAAAGAAGACACGATCCTCGTCCTCTTTTCTGACGAGAATACGTTCAACAATGACAATGTCTACAACTCTGAAAATGATCGGATATGGGCATCGGAACGTGCCGAAACCGAGAAGGGTGGCATCAAGCAGAAGCGGAAATTTCCACAGATAGTCATGGTCTGGTTCCATACCAGGTTCAAGAGTGTGACACCGCTGGTCATATTCGCGGTCGGTCGATCACAATCGATGCATGCGTGAAGTGCTTCCGGTGGCCATGAAATACGCCAAGGAGGCCTTCGGCGACGATCAAGATGACACGAAGTAACACACGCATCAACTGTCCAAACAATGGCGTCGAGACAATTTCCCCTCTTTTATAGACAAGGACCACTGCCCACCGAACAGTCCCGATCGTCCCAGATCGAGTAGTTGAACGGGTTGTTCAACTTCTCGATCTGGGACGAACTGGTCCATATCATCTAGTTGGATTATGAGACGTTGAAAGGGACTGTGATGGACGAATTGAAACAGGTTGTAAAGAGGATTCGGCCAGAAGTCGTGTTAGAAAGTTGTTCTTAAGGGGACAATCGCTTAATTCGTGTAAGAAAAAAAAGGCAGTGATCATTTGCATGATCGCAAGCACGTGGTTTGTAAAGAATTAAATAGAGAATCTTCGGGAAAATTTTCAAGTCGAAGCCACGAAAAATGGACGATATATTAATGGAATACCAACACCGCCATTTATTCTGCCGTACCCATTGGATGGGGTAAATTTACCTCGAGCAGGAAGGATTTTCCTGAAAATGTTGGTACAGCCAAGCCGTTCCAGCGAATGAGCTCAAATTTTATATTTGAATAGAGTTATGTCTGTTAAAAGAATCCTAAGAATGAAAATTACATCGCGCATATATTCGTGGAGAAAAAAAGTACACAACACTGCAACTTACCTTGAGTTGCAACATCTATTATATATCCTGAGTGGCAAATGAACTTAACCAATGGGGCAAGTCAAAATGCAAATATTCCCTGCCTCAATATAACGAAGGATAGATAGATACATATTGCGAATAATTAATTTGTACTTCTCTTGAAGAGTTTGGAACTATTTCAAATAGAATTAGTTCAAAACTCTCAAATAAACTATCGATTTGAAATGAAATTAGGTCCAAATTTACTCGCTAACATGCTGTGGGGGTGGTAGTTAGGTTTAAGGAATTATCACGGTCAAGTTATGATACATATAACAAATTGTACACCATTTTCTGCAGGCCGCCCCCTGCTTCAGCAGTGATGGATTTCGCCGACCATTTGCATTGTGTTATTTTGTTCACACATTTGGAAAAGTTTGGACAATAGTGGCACCACACTTGCCATGAATATGAACTTCGAGCCAGTTCTCTTTTTGAGTGAGATCACACAAAGGAAGTTCAATAAGTTTTCACATCATCTTTCGTTTCCTTACTGGGGAGAGCTTTAAACTTCTTATTTGTAAATCACAGCATAAGACTATTGCCGAACATTTACACGAAATTGCATAATTTTCAACCACTTTTGCAGTGTACGCGATATTGTAGCACGCTCAATTTCCAGGAATTCCACAGTGAAATTAAATTATTGAATACTAGCGAGTTTATTTGCCCTTCTGGTAAAGAAACTCGCTATGGTCGCACCTTTGGAGCTTCATGGTCCAGGATAGTGATTCGCCAATTAATTTTCGAACTGGCAAAAACGTATTTAAAATATGTGCATGCCGAAATAGGGACCATGAGGGGACGAACCGATTTTTTTTATCGAAATATTTACTCCGATTATTTCTTGTGTATCTAACTTATTTTCTCTCTAATCTGCCCTGAGAGGACATATTTGAAAAGTACAGGGTCTTGCATAACCTTTTGCTAGGGGGGGTACATGCTTAAGTACAAATAGGACATTTGTAAGTAATATCTCAATTTAAACCTTTATTCAACCTGAATACAGTAATGCATCAGTATTTTGCGTGATCGCCATGTGTTTCGCGTACAGCCCTTAAACGTTTAAGGTATAATTTCCACAAATTAAAAAAAAGTTATGTAGGATCTGCCCTCAGCAATCGAACAGGTACTACTGCTTCAAGTTTAAGCTTTCTTCAGCTCTCCCATTCATTGGAGTAAAAATGATTCGGGAAGGAGTGTCTTCCGCAAAAAAGGTGCCCTCGGAAGTTTCATCTGCCATACAAATTGATATATATTTTTTTTACTGAGATCAGTACTCGCAGAACTAATTGCCTACCAAGTTCCAACCTCATCTGTTAGCCCTTTTTGTTGGTGCAAAAATATGCTACAAAAATGTGCAAGTCCACCCAGCTAAAGCTCTGCCTTGAGGGTATGCACAACTTAAGTTGAATATTCTTGAACTCGACATCGCCTCCGTTTTTCAAGCGCGAATTTTCACCTTTTTATTTCTTCCCAATTCGGTAGGGCAAAAAAATTTACTTGAAAATGTCACCCCCAAAAATATGCCCCCATGGGATGTATCTAAACTTGAAATTTTCACCTAATTCCTTGTCTCAGTAGTCACATTCATACAAAGTTTCAACTTTCCATGTTCATCAGTTTGTCTGAAGAAAAAATTTACATGAAAACATCTCCCCTTGAAATTTGTGCCCCGAGGGCATTTACCTCAAAAAGTCTGCATTTTTTTAACTCTGCATTCCAATAGCTACTTGTGTACCAAGTTTCAGATTTCTAACTTCTCTAAAACATGATTAGAATTAGCTTCAGTCACTCACTCTGTCCCGATCGTTTATATATGATTGAAATAAGAAAATTATCCCGAGCTGCGAAATGATATTTGAATTAATTTCAGAGCAATTCGCTTAATGATTCGCCATACATAATGTACAGCAGAAGGAAAAGACCCTCGACGCATGGCTTCCTGAAACGAAACATTTTCCATAATAAATATTTCGTCAAAGCCTCCTTTTCGCCATTTACGGTACACCTGAATCTAACTGCTAGGGATGTCTCTGATGATATGCATTATTGAGTGAATGTTGAAAGAAGGAATTCTGAGGGAATGTGCAAGTATGTTGTTAAGCTTTGCCAATGGGAACAAAAAAGGTGTTACCAGTACTTACTCAATGCCTCTCGTACACCTAAACCTGGCATGATTGTCGATGCTTCCATTAATCAGTTTCAAAGTATTGTAAGGAACTACATACCACTTACAAGCTATATCTACAATTCACTGATACTTTTGCACCTTTGTACCGCAAGCCCCATCAATTTCTGCTTCCAAGAATGTACCTTCTATTTTTTTTACGGGGAATACGAATGCGATCCTGGGAATCAGAATTGAAGAAAACAACTAAGAAGTTGGTCTCCCTAGAAAAGCTCTTTTACGAAAACCACCAAGCCATACCTTAATAACAAGATTTTTCCTGAAAACAGAACCTCAAAGGCTTCAGCAGACATAACAATATTTGCTCTGAGCTGCAGAGTTAGTAACGCAACAAATATTTTTATGTTCGTCCCTTACTTATTTCCAAAACACTCACATGCAATAAACATGGTGAAAATGCAATACAAGTGCCTGGAACAAACAGCTGACACTTAGATAGCAGGCAGGCAGGTACACTTGCCTTTTGGTTTCAGCCCCCCCAAATCGCGTATTTTTCAGAACTAACCGATTATGGAATCACAATTTAAAAACCTGTTACTCATGGTCACTTGCCACTCAGGCAAATCTTACCCTACTCAATGCTTAAAATTCACATTTAGAGTAAGTGTTCACTATTTTTCGTTCTTTCTTTGCCCCGGTTTCGTTTGCTTGAAAGGAATTTAGTTAATGCACTTGCGAAAAAGAAAAAAACGTGTTCGGAAAATATTTTCAATGCAAGCTCACTGAAGGGGCTAAATCCCAAAATGGACGAGGACTTGATCTCATGGAATAAAATTCAGGACAAAACAAGCGACGAAAGATTTTATACTGTGAAAATATTGGTGATAAATCATTCCAAAGAGAACTGGATTGATAGTCTTATCCTTTAATAATGAATAGTGAGAATTAAAACTATATTTGGCTAAATGCTAAACATGCTAAGCTATCATTTTCGTCTCCGTCTGATAACGAGTTCTAATTTATTCATGATAAATTTCCATTTAATTTATTCTATTTCACTACTCCAAAATCATATCTCATGATGATATGCTAGTGATTATAATATTTTCTTCATTCCCATATTTGGCTCATTTTACCTTTTCTCATTCATATTTTCTCGTTTTGCTGGCTGTAAATATGAAAGGTCTTTGATTTAAGGAATTTCATGGCATTGTCTTTGCTTGGTACTACAGTGTAATCCGCCTTTGGAGATTTATACCTATAGGCAAAATGTATTCCATGCACAAAATAAACGTAACTTTTTATTTTATTTGATGCAGTCTGTTGAATTTCTACATTTCTAATACTACCAGTTACCATAAGGATACTAATGGATTCCATTTTTCAAGACGCGAATTATGTCCAAAGCATTTATTTTGTGCTTGCAGATACACACCATTTTATTACCCAATGTTGTAATGATGACGATCCGAAGCTTGATTTCTTATTGAGGCTGAGATTTGGAATATCATTCATGATGTTGATTTAGTGAACTAGAAAGAGCGAGCTGAATATAATTACATTGGCATTATGTATTACATTCAGGGTGACGATAGTGACGACGACAGCCAAGAGCACTTGAATGGCACTCTGAAAATTCACCCCCATGATATTCTTACACTAACCGTCCAGTATTCCGAGCCGTCGCTTCGCCAACTCTTGTTTGGTCGTCTTTTTCTAATGGGCCATGGGATGCCCGTAGTCTTACCATTGCCTCCAGTTGATGCAAGCGGAGGACTGAAGAAGACAGGTTTGGAATTATTCGTCTGGGCCCTTCATAATATTGATGTGAAGGATTGTGGCCTTTACAACCGATTGGTTGAATTCAAAGCTCCTTATATTGGCTTCATCCGTGTAGGAAATCTCAAGGACAATCTTTCTAAATCAAAGGTGATCAATGAAGCCTTGTTTGGGAAGAACGACCCATTCTTCCAAGCAGAATTACCACTCGATAAAGCAAGACGACAAATCAGCGACGGACTAATTGAAATGGCTTTTGCAAAAATCCAACTGTCCGGTAAAGGAGAGACTAATTTATCAATTGAAAATTTGAGCCTAAAACCAGCCTTCATTTTAAATTTGCGAGGAGAGGCCACCTCATGTCCAATGCAAGTCCAGCTCCTTGGAAGGATCTGCTCTCTGGTCATTCTGTTTCTTGGAAAGGAATATGCGCGTTCCACGGAAGGAGGTGACAGCAGATTGATTGAAGTCATATCCTCTTTGACCTGCGCAAATGGATCAAAAGGAGCTCGTTGCACTCTACTGAAAGATAGAAGCTACAAATTTCCCAAAGTCGACGGCGTCACCAGGAAAAATGTCAACTTTAAGGTCTTCAGTTCAAATCATATCCTCGATCTAGTCCAGAGAGTCAAGGACGATGTTCTGAAGGAAATTGCAAGAGCTAACGAACCAGAATCTCCCACCGATGCGGAAATTAAATTTTCCTGGAAAGATGTGGGAGAAATTTTTCACCTGGAAAATTCAGCCGGAGACGCATTTCCAGGAGTTGCAAGTGACATGTCTGTAGCATTGATCGTTGAGTCAAGAAAGATTGCAGAAGTATGCGTTGAAGAGTTCATGAAGAAAGATGGAGTGTCAAGAAAAAAGGATTGTCTACCCTTGAGTACAGATATCTTGCCAAAGTACGCAAAGAAGGAACACGACAAAAAAAAAGCTAAAGGTCTTGAAAAGAAGTTGGAGGATGAGCAAAAGTTGCTCCGTAATGACCAAATTAAATTTTTTAATGAAGGACGTGGGATATCAAAGACTCTTCTGGAACTTGTGAAAAATCTGGACCAAATGACCGCAGAAGCAATAAGAAATTGTCTTTTTTATTTGAGGATGAAGTTGGAAGGTGGGAGCACTCAAACATTGAATCCCTTGCGACAAGAATGGGAGGATAGCTGGAAAGACTTCAACATTCTCACCAAAGATGAAGACATGGAAAAAAGAATGAAAAAGAAGCTACATCTTGCTGCGATAGAAGGCAAAATGCAGGAGTCATCATTGGGTCTAGAAAACATTTTCAGAGAGTTGGCTCAGTTGTATGAATGTCTCATTGACACGGAACACAAGAACGTTGTGTCTGGTCTACCCGGAACGATGGCCTCACTTATTCTGAATGGAATACCAATGGAGTTGTTGGATGGTGATAATGGCTACATTAGTCCTCCTGGATACAGAAGGATTGAGAGCACCCGAATTTTCAGATGAATACTCCGGAAGGCGAGATAATGAACTAGCTTCATTTGCCATTGGACTGGCTGACTTGACTCTCCTCAATGTAATGGGTGAAACGCCATCAGCTGTGAAAGAACTCCTTCCCACTGTCCTGCATGGGTTCATCCGAATGAGCGAGGTCAGAATAGAACCTCAAGTAGCTATCATTCATCAAAATGTGCTAGCAGATGCGCATAAGTTTCGCCTGCAAGGCCTGAAGAAAATGGAAGAAGCTCTCGATGAAATGACGGAAGTTGCGGCGAAAAAAGAGGAATTATTTCACAAATACAAGAGATTCCAAGACGTCATCAAATTAAACTTAACAGACGATACACACTACTTTCCACCATTGTTACAGACAGGCAAACTCAGTACCTACTCTGAGGAATATGGGCGCGCAGCAAAACAAATGAAGACGGTCATCTTGGAGAAACGTCTCTCCAGCAGTGGCAAGACCCTGTATGTCTTCAGTAAACATCTGAGGCAATTATGGGGAGCAATTATGATGGAAAACTTCGCGTTTAGCTTTCGCAATGTCATGGAAATGGCGGCCTACAGCGATGTGGAAAGCATTTTGCAATCACTCTTGCACGATGCAGATAAGCAATTTATGGAGAAGTGGGATGAGTGCAAGAGAAAAATTATGAGTGCTAAGGACAAAGCAAACGTACAGAGGGCTTGTTTTGTGGGGGTGAAGGAGTTGGATTCTCTGAAGCGAGAAGTTTTAGAAGAGAAGTCCAAGGAGCTAGATGACAAGATAAACTCAATGGAAAGAAGAGAACTTTGTGAAATTTGGCATGAGAGGAATAACTTGCAACTTCGCAGCCAAATCATGGCAAAAAGAGACCAAATATATCAACGTTTTGAGGCGGAAGAAAGAAAGATGTTGGCGTTTTTTCATGTGCAAAACGCTGTTGACCAGGTAATAATGAAAATAGAACAGGAAATTGAGGAAGATGGAACGGACGAAACTCAGAGAGTTTTTGAGACAGTATGGGAAAAATGTGAAGGTGAATTAAGAGAGGCCATGCACCTCAACAGAAACAATTGGGACAAAGCGGAGACATTGGTGGAAAAAATGAAAAAGGAACTGTATAAAGTGTTTCCGTCAATAAATCACACGTATATCGCACAAGCGTATCGTCATTTCACGGCGAAAGAGACACACGAAAAAAAGACTTTCATGGAAAAACCAATAGCATGGGGGATGGATAAGGCGCGAAGTGTTCTTACTTGGAAATATAAGAGCCCACAAGGGGAGCGGATCGAAGAAATAGCAGAAACGTGTCTGGAAAGTTTGAAAATTAAACAAATTGCAGAAGTATATTCTAAAGATGGTTGCTTAAAGACTGTTCTGGATAAAATCTACGAGTTGGTGAAAAAGGAAAAGGCGAAAAAGGAGGATCTCCCAGCGCAGACGGCCCTGAAGGTTCTGGTATGCGTATGCCGAGAAATTGTTCCGGATCTTTTAGAAGCTCAGAAACAAGAACAGACCAAAGTAGAAAAGAAGCTCTCGGAGATAAAGGAAGAACTTAAGGAGAAAATGGAAGCAAAATGTGATGTCGCAAAAGGTAAGTGGGCTGTGAAATGTGTTTCCAAATGTGCTTCCAAGTCCTTCGAAGCATCTGCGTTGTTGCTTGCAAAAAGAGAATTTTTCGCAATTTTTGGGGAGCTTGAGTTTTTCAAGAACAAGAAGACTTTCAATGGGTACTGTTTGTTAAAATTGGTCGAAAAAGATAATTATGAGGAAACGATGAAGTTCTTCAGCAGCCCTGCTGAGTGGAAGCTAAGCTACTTGAAAGAGTTGGCTCGTGAGTTCCATGAAAAATATGAAGGAGAGGAAGATCCTCTAAAGGGAATTGAGAAGTTGTGTCGAGGAACTATTGAGAGCTTTCTCGAATTCCTTGATGAATTCAGGGATGAATATGGCTTGGATCGTCTAAATTTGGATCACTTTATTGAAAAGGCTAATGATCGCCTGAAATTGGCGATTCCCATCCAGCATGCCTCAATCACACGGGGTTCTTCTTTCATTATTAATGATCCTAAGGACTTCATTCGAAATTTGAAGGAATCGATTAAAGGAAAAAAAGAAGAAACTTTGACATTTCAACTGGAGGATTTGCTCGCAGATGATGATGATGAAGATTCACCCGTTCGTCGCCTGCTGAAGAATTTGTTGGGGTGTTCTGAGCGTTGCCCATTTTGCAAGGCCGAATGTGAGCACTCCTTTGAGAACCACGTTCAAGGGGAGCAAGTAGGCACTGTCAGTCTTCATGCCACGGAGCTTCATATCCCAAGGTGCATGGGAGCGTATCGGTTTGAGACATCAAACGAAATGGTATTGGAGACGTGTCCTGAAAACACAGGAATGTCGTCAGATAGGACATTCTTACATGAGGAAAAATACATTCCGTACAAGGACTACAAAACCATATATCCTTATTGGGACATTCCTCCAAAGAGACAAGACACTTCCCCACTTTTCTGGAAGCGTTTCATTGGAAGACACGCAAAGAACTTGGCGGAAACGTATGCGATGCAGGTTTCGAATAAACTGTCTAAGGAATGGAAGGAGTACACACAGACAGAAGTTGAAGATGACATCAGAGAGCTGTATTTCCTCGATGATCATGGGGAGGAAGGAGGAAAAGAAAGGAGTGTATCAAGTTCTAGAATGAAAGGAATCGTGTCGCGAAAGAAAAAGATATGCTCAATGCAATAGCAAAATAAGCAAGCAATAGTAGGCAAAGAAAATCCAGTTTCTCTGATTTGTCCGAAACATTTTGCCACAAACCTAGGAACCGAGTCTCATTGAAATTTAGCTGCATTTTGTATGTTGGCGAAAAATACAACAATCTGATACTGTCAAAGTGACAATATTGACATTTTCGTAAATATTTAAAACATTTGAACAGAATCTTAGGAAATTGCGGACCCAAAAAGACTGTGTTGATCTCGATTTGGCTTATACCACCGAGTGAGACAATGTCCCAGCAAAAAATGGTGCATTATTTGTAACTAGAGCTCGCATTCCCTGTACATCACAGAATCGTAATTCTGGGAATGACTAAACAATTTGTACTCTTCTGATTCTAGAAGACTGCTTCTTCGGCTTATGGCGACACTATTCCGCTTCTTTCTGAGAGTTGGTACTTGTATTAGGAATAAAACCGTGGGAGTTTATCTTCAAGCAAGTTGTGGCAATATGACTGACAAAATATTTTCTTATGTGATCCTGAAATGGTTTACTCTAGCATTTTGAACAAAACTACGTATGAGGTGTATTTGTGGCAGGATAGAGTGAATCTGCGGAATTGCGAGACTGATTTATCAAGGATTTGGGTTCAAATCAGTGAAACATCATATATTTCCCTAGAAGAAACTGTGTGGACACGTCAAGATTGAAGAGATTTTCCTGCACTACCATATTATTCCCTGACCCCCCCCCCCCACTCCGTGCAGCCCACTGTGCCATGTTACAATATGTTTTTCAACCGATTTTGAAACGTTGCATCGCAAGATCTGCAGAGGATTCAGTGGAAACGTATGGAATGAAGGTTCCTGGTGAATTGCCTCCTGAGTGGAAGCAATATATAAAATATGTTGGAGCTAGCGTTAAAGACCTGTATTTCCTCGATGCTGGCGATAATAGTAATGATAGCAAGTGAAGAATGAAAAGCTCCCGAATCACTGCCGTCACTGTTGTTGAGGTGAACGATATGAAAAATGAGGGAATAATGATTGTAGTGCCGAACACTGAGGAAAGTGAATTTCTCCTAGAAAAATCAACTTTTTATGAGAATAATTGCAAACGTGCGGAATCATGATCTTGTTATATGTGTGCATATGTAGATATTGCATATTCTTTATGCTTGTACAAAATCTATACTTTTTCCATGGAAAAATATTACTGTTTGAAGCCGTTTTATCATAGTTCAACAAACAATGAAGTTCCTCGGTTTGAATCCGTTCTTGTCTTCATTTATATCCTCATCTCTATTCATTACTAGCGAGTTTGTTTGCCCTTCGGGCAAACAAACTCGCTATAGTCGCGCCTTCGGCGTTCCATTACCTTGGTTAGTCATGAAATCATTAATTTTTTTGCGAAATAGGAAGCACGTCTTTTAAGTACGTCTCCATTGAAATACGCGACAATGGGGACGAAAGTAATGATTTTTATCAAAATCATTACTTCAATTATTTCTAGTGTGCCTAACTTGAAATCTTTTCATGTGTCCCTTTTTGTAAAGGTGGAGAATACATTTTGAAATACTTCCCGCCTATAATCTACACGAAGGGGACATATTTCAAATGTAGGATTTTTCCTGTACTCAGCAATCAAACAGGTTCTACTAAGGGAAGTTTATTCTGTCTTTGGTTGGATCAAAAAAGAAAATTCAGGAAAATGGGACTAAAAAAAGTGCCCTGATGGGTTTTAACGAAAATTCTATTTCTTCTGAAATGTAGACTTAGGGAACTCCATGGCATCCAGTTTCAGCCTTATACGTTTCCTCTTTTTCCTTGCGGAAAAAATGTATTTGAAAAAGCGACACACCCAAAAGATGTGCTTTGAGGAGACGCTCACCAAAACTTGAATTTTTCCTTAAAGCAACATCGCGTCCGTTATGCGTGCGCCGACTGCTACATTTCTATTTCGATTCGCAGGGATATGAAGAATTCTGTGAAAACATTACGTCACCAAGAAATATGCCCCCAAAATATTTTGAAAATTTGACATTTTACATTTTGAGCTCAATGCGTCAGCAGTGACGTTCTTGCCTGATTTCGGGATGCACCATGAAATACTCCCACAGCTCATGAATAATAATATCATGTCAATTATACGTGTGCCAAGTTTCACCTTTCCATTTCTGTCCAATTCGCGACAAAAAAAAAAATTTAACATCGGCCCTCGAAAAATTCCCCAGGAGATGTATCGAGACTTAACATTTTCCTTTAAGTCCTTGTCACAGTAGTCACATTCATGCAAAGTCTCAACTTTCCATGTTCATCCCAATCGGTAGTTATGTACCAAGTTTCATCTTTCCACACCAGCTCAATACGCCAGGGCAAAAAAAAAAGTTCCGTGAATACGTTGGACCCTAAAAATATGCCCCCACAGGGCATGAATCTTAAATTTTACATTTTTCCGGAACTCATCGTCTCGATAGGCATATCCAAGGCAAGTTTCAGCTTTCCGGGTCTCTCCATTTAACTCGAGCAAAAACAATGTCACGGAGGGAGAATGAGTAACTGGAGTTGGAAGGCATAAGAAGCCTAAAGAAAGCCAAGGAATGGCAGGGAACTGAACCCGGGTCTCCTGATTGCCGGTCAGGTGTGTTACCACCATACCACCGAACCCAGGACAACCAGTTAAGCCTCTCGATGACATCCTAATCCGTCACAATATATATCTTCAAAAACTTCTCCCCCCCTCCCCCCAAAATGTGTACTTCCAGGGCATGCACCTCCAAAGTATGATTTTTTCTGAACTCTGCATCCCAGTAGGTACATGTGTACCAAGTTTCAGATTTCTAACTTCTCTAGAGCATGGTTAGAATTAGCGTCAATCAGTCAGTCACTCAGTCACGATCGTCTATATATCAATAAATGGTTTCGAGGAGACTTTTTGTCTTCCCCGGCGAGGGGGAAGACGAGACAGTTTTCCTGTCACTGGCCTTCTGTTGTTTCAAAGATAAAACCGGGACACCGAGGAAATCGCGAATCTGAAGCGCGCCGACTGCGCGAGTGCAACGGGGAGAACTTCAATCTCGAAGAAAAATGGGTTGACCCAGCGAAATGGCAGAAGTCGACGCGATTGCGCCGCCGTTGGAGGCCTGGAGCTGTAGAGACACGAGAGCGTTGGGCTCGGTGGGAGAGGCGAAAGTGTGCGTCTTTCCTCTTTGCTCGCTCCCGTGCTTTAAAAGTCCTGGTACGAAACTAATTTTGTGCATTTTTCTTATTTGCATTCTCACTTCTATGTTATCGTCGATCGCCTTTCCCGATGCAAATTAAAACCTTCAATTCGAATTTCCCCTACCATTTGGAGAGGCAGGAGGCTCTCAATCGTCGTTTCCTATCTGCATATCGAGCTCAAATCGCGTCTAGTCCTTGAAGGGAAATGGAACTCACCGTAATGTCCAAGTCGTCAGTGAAAATGGAGACTCCAATCTTCCGAAAAACGTGTGATTGGGGAGAGAGAACTCTCATTGTTTTCTGAGATCAGCGAATTCTAGCTAGAACGAAAGGCATGTCAGGCACGTACTCAACGTTGAAATATCGCACGCTCAATTCTCATCCAGACGAGTGGAACGTCTCATTCATTCATTCGATCAATCGTGGTCAGTCGTAGATGGCAATACAAGAGCCTGGATCGATAGGGAATCACCCGAGATCTTGAAGACAATCGATGATTCTTGGAAGAGCCATCGATCGTTCTTGACTTCGAGACAATGAACCCGATGAGGATAGAAAGAAGCAGGTAGGAGAGGACCCTCGTGAGTCTCGGAGTCGCAAACCTTGACAGGAGCCCAGAAAAGCCATAGAGCCATTTCACGCTAAGAATCTGCCGGGTGAACCTTTAATAAATTCAATACTTTGTGATTCATAGACGGTCCCAGAATATTCATGAGTCGGCTGAACCTGCATGACATAATAGCTACAGCATTTCCCCTGCATGGTCGCTTCAGGACTTCACCCGCAAACCCATGAAACCGGTAAGAGTAACGTCTGCTCAACTATAGGAAGATTCTAAGTTGAAAGAAGTGGACTCGAGAACTCCATAGATGGTTCCCAAGAGGTATGATACTAGCAGTACTCTACCGAGTACAATCATCCCACGTAAAGGACCCTCGGAGCTTTACTTCCTCTATTGAATGAGAATTCACATCGAGTACTTGCATGACTCAAGAACCTCTCGGTCCAGTAGAGGAAAACAAATTGGCGGGCATGGTTTTTATACTCTATCCATCATGGATGAGTCTAAATGCCGGCGTGTGCCATGTGGAGATTTAGGAAAATTGAGCGTGCGATATTTCAACGTTGAGTACGTGCCTGACATGCCTTTCGTTCTAGCTAGAATTCGCTGATCTCAGAAAACAATGAGAGTTCTCTCTCCCCA